>KI570111.1:398896-463732 GCA_000500245.1 Cronartium ribicola 11-2
TTTTTTTTTTTGTGATATTCCATAATTGATTAATTCGCTGGGATTTGACGTTTATTGTTACGCTTCTTTCGGTTTGAAAAAACGCAATTAAGGTTTGAAAATATTATCGCCGCAAACCCGCGCCTTTACTGGGGCGTTTTCCGAAAGATTAAAAATTTGCATCCGATAGAATACTTGTTCGTGTTTTTTGAAAACGCCTTGATTTCTTTTAAGTTGGAAATGGTTGATTTTCGTCTGAGAAGTTGAAAATCGTTACTCATTTTTCCGAGAAGTTGAAAATGGTTAGCCGCAAATATTCCGGAAAGATGAAAATCGTTTGCACTATGTTGATTGTACTTAAAAAGCCTGTCCACAATCGGATAGGCTTTTTCTAATGCTGTTTTTAAGAAGAGAATATTTGGAAATAACTGATCCGAGAGGAACAAATAGTGCAGTTAAAATCGGCAAGAGGGGGAAGGTCTTATTGGACATTAAAGATCTAACATTTGAAGTAGATGGAAAAGACATCGCGATTGCTTCGCGGAAATATCCTTTGAACGATATAACCGGGCATCCGATATTGATAATTTCTTCAGGAACTTTTCCCCGGGTACAATTCCTGCTAGTCCTTGGCTTTCTTTCTAACATATCCATGTATAGTCTAATGAGAGAAAGTGACATACTTACGTCGATGATTTCCCCATCAACCACATTCCACGCATGATGGATAAGTTCACCGCCCATGATGATCCACCCCGAAAAAAATCAATATGGATTCTGATCTCCTTGCCGATTTCAACAAATTTATCTGCATTCCGATAACAATGCCCACTTTCGAAACGGATCCGATTCAATGCTTTTTCAAGAGCTGCTTCCTTCATTGCCGGCTCGTTTGTATTCGAATGAAGAAAAACCTTTGTTTGATATAATAAAGAAAATGCCGTTGAAGCAATTAATAATGATGGAGAAAATCCTTCATCATCCGATGCGAAAGCGAATGTTGGCATCTGGAATGACCCAGATGCAGCGTGTAATGCAGAATCGAAAGTTAATGAAAAAGCCTCTTTAGAATGAGACTGTGAGGGATCTAGCGTCACAGAAATACACCATTCGTTTTAAACAAAAAAAGCGCCGCGCGGCGCTTTTTCTCTTTTATGCAGTTCTTATTATATTAATTCTCTTTACGCATGCCTTTGAACGGTGTGTTGTTACTCGTCTTTTGATCCATAAATCTCCCGGTCGAAGTATCACGCTTAACCCAGTTTCCGTTGGGTGCCTGCGTTTGACTTCTTCCTATAACTGCTCCAATACGACCGTTACCTGGTTGACCATTTTTCGCCATTTTATATGACCTCCACAAATATTATTATTCATGCTCCATCGGGTAAGGTTTGCGAAGCACGTTCCCATGCTCCGCGCCTTGTTTAGGATACATCAATCTGCGTTTTTACGCCCTTGCCATTCATGAAACGCTTAGCAAGGTTCGGGCTTAACAAAGAGGTGATCTGTCCGCGACAGCTCTCCATGAATCAGGCGGTGGCTATGCAGATCCGATCTGATAATTTCCGCTTTTGTAAGCTTGGAAATATACTCCCAGTGTTCTTCAAAGACATAGGTGGCGTTACCCGCTTTCGAAGACATACAAAACCAAATTCGAGAAGCCGAAGATGATATATCCGCTATATCCGTTTACGCCTACCGCCTGAAAATCCGGGTGGAAGTTTGCGATGGTTTCCAGCCTGTCGTAGATGACACGGCTTCCGCGTTCGGATGCCTTCGAAAGCACCGGCGCCAAACGCTCTCGGAATTTCTCCCAGGGCATGTCGCCTTCAGGAAGCACCTGCCAGTTTGCAAAGAAGAGAGCTGCGTTCGAACGTGTGAATGATTACTTAAAAGAATTTTTTCAACTCAACAATGTCAGGCATCGAACAGGGCAAAGGCACATTTTAACATGGTTATTGAGAAGTTGAAGAAGATTTATCAAATTTCTCAGAAGTTGAAAAGGTTTACCTTAAATATTCGCAAAGGTTGAAGAAGATTAACACGACAAAAGACTGCAAAGTGAAAAAGCTTTGCAGTCTTTTGTCAGATAGTTGAAAAATAAATTAAAGCCAAACAATCAGCATGCCTAAAAAATATGGTTAATTATACATAGTCTCCAACGAAGACATTCACATTTATCCATTTTTCGATATCATGTAGAGTGGTCGCGGCTTTCTTCACATTACCATTTAAAAGAACAAAAAACTCATAGTCGTGAAGATTCAATTTTATATCAACTATTTGATCGTTATATGTGATTTGGAAATGATATTGATGAATTTGTTCAAATGTTGCACCCTTGCTTCTAACTCGATTACCTAAGCTTATTACTTGTGAATAAACAACTGGACGTGAGAGTTTACATATTTTCTCTAATAGTTCCATTATTACATCTCCTTTAAAATTATTATTGCCATTATGTGGATCTTCCATGTTGCTATGATAGGTCAAAAAAGGAAATGATAATGCCAGAATAAAAAGATGCAGCACTAAGTGACTGTATTATTTTTTTATATTGTATAAATGCTGGGTTAAAATCAACCAATAACATCGGGAAATAGGAGGTAAGCCGGGATAATAAATATAATTCGTGGAAATAATCCCTTTTTTAATTGTAAAGAGACTTATAAAGAGGAATATCATTAATAACCAAGTAATTAAATGCATAACAAAGATTTGAGCCGAAAAAAGCAAAGAAAAAAAGCTTGGTGTCACGGCTGTAGAGGCAGCGTATATTGGGGTTGCGGCATTGTCGACCGTCAAGCAGATTGAGATAGCAGTCAAAACGATTAAGACAAAAAACTGAATAAATCCGTATAATATCAAGGGTGTCTCAAAAATATTGAGACAGTCACTTTTTTGTCATACTTTCGGCACAAAATCATTTCAATAAGGTGAGATAGCTTACTTCATAAATAATGAGATATGTTCTTTCTATGAATTAAGTAATCGATTTCCGGCTTGAACGTAGCTATTTTTGTCGGCTGCATCCCTGTTAACTATCAATATTACAGATATTGTCGGGTAGCAAATAATTCTGGTGTACTTGTCGGTCGCCAGATGGTTTGAAAATAGCGACAAATAGTTTGAAAAATATTATCTTGAAAACCCTTATGTATCAAGGGTGAAATGCAGAAAACTTGAAAAATACAAATCACTCAAACTTTTGTTCTTATTCAAGTTTTGGCGATTTTCTCATCGAGTTTGAAAAAAGCCTGATGTGGGCTTTTTTTGTACCATTATATTCTCACTGCCTTGAAAAAAGTTTTTTCAGGATATTGGCTCTCAGAACGATTGAAAAAAACGCCAGAAAAAATGAAAAATAAGTTTGATATAGTATTGTTCTGACTGGAGATACTCAAAAGTAGTGATAATCACATTGAGTTATCACCAAATTCGCTGAAAACCGTTGTTAACAATCATTACTAGGGGATAGACCCGATAAAACACGAGACAACATCACAGAACTTGAGACAAATGAAATTTAAAATCCATTGATGTAATTGTTTTAATGAAACAGATGGATATAGTCGATTTGATTACCATGCTCTTGCATGTTAGTATTAGGACGGCTGTGGTGATAGGACAGAATTCCTTCAAGGGGTCTTTATATTAAAGAAAGACCTTATTAGGAATTTCAACATGAGCTGTTTGAGATACTTAAGGAGTTAAGGTTAAACTGTTAGAATGACAGCACGTTTTTTCATTGGTTTTGTGTAGAGGGGACAGTGACAATGCAGAGCGTAAGATTCAAGCATACAGTCATATCGAAAAGCGAGCCATGTCCATGTGGAAGTGGCGAGTTATATGGGGCTTGTTGCTTAAGAAGAAAGGATATGGAAATACCTCTCGAAAATCTGGTGCTCTATTTTGATGAAGAAGTGCATTACACCAATCGAGTTGTAAAGGTTGGCAAGACACAGCGCAGCTGGTTACTACCTTTACGTTTACTATGGATAAACATTCCGTCCATAAGGATTCGTTAGAGTTTGATAACTTTGATATTATTCAAGTCGCTGATTTTGCTTTTCTCCGTGTATATGATGAAGACGATTTTTAATGCTGCTCTCATGGCAACTTTTGTTTTTTATATCTCAAAATAAAAAAAAACGCCTTTGTATGAGGCGATCAAAAAAATTTCTTCTCAATAAGTTCTATAACCTCAGTAATTGGAATTACCCACATAAACCCCGCCTCTTTACTTCCATTTGATAAGACGCCCAAGCATCTAAACGGTTGTTCATTATCCATTCTAAAAGAGTAAGCTAAAGAACCACTCATTCCATTAAATGCAGAGAGTTTGGTGCCGCTTATGCCATATTCGCTTATTCCTTCGGCAGCAGCCATTAGCACGATTCTTCCGGATACTTCATCGACACGTACAATAAAAGTAGTATATGGGGTCGTCGTCATATCTACGGCGAATTTGTCATAATCAATCTTTGTTTCCTGTCCTGTAAAACCATGTAAGAAAACCACATTAGATACCTTACTGAAATATCCAAGCGGATCTTCGTCAAACAGTGTTTCTTCTAAAAATGATTTCCGATTCATTTGCTCCATAAATTGAGCAGATTCAGGCTTTACTTCAAAGACGGCAATATCTGCTTCTTTATCTTCATCATCTTTGATTAATGTCAAAACCCTTGTTCCATCAGTATAATCGTAGGGAATCACAATGTCAGCCAACCTGTTTTCTTTTGGAACCAGTCTTACCACATGCTCTGCCGTTACAACGAAATATCGACCTTTATAGTTAAGAAAACCGCCGGAACCCAAGGAACCGATTTCAAAACCTGGGACGTGGGTTCTGTTAAATAAACGGCAAAGAATTGGACCCGACCATAACTTCAGTTGAGATGATTTTTGCAGTAATACCTCTTGTGGGATTTGAATTTCCATTTCGAATTCCTCCTACTATCCTAAGATGGGATGCTTCTCCTTATCAGTTTATCATCCCTTCATATATTGCAGAAAAATATCTTATATTATATCAAAATTTCATACTGTAATCTTAACGGAAGCACCGTAAATTCCTTATTTGGGGTTAGCTGTGCTTATTTTTTTGCATAGGGGAATTAGACCATGAAATTTATCGAAACAGATGGGCAACTGCAATTGTGTTTGCTTAATCGAATTAACTTGGAGGTGATTTTCTTTGGTCAGGTCGATCATGTGGGCATTGTAAAGCGTTTCGATAGGGAAGTGATTGAATTTGATTTCTTGGTTTATTTGCGTGAAAATGTAAGATTAAAAATTTCTAAGCTTTTTTTTTATTATTGTTTTAATTATTTTGGATTACATTTTGGTAATAAAAATATTTGATAAATGACTCTGAAGATATTATTTTTGCTTTATCGTTTAAACGATCAAAGGTTTAAGTGAAGATAAAGCTTAATCCAAATCGCTGGTTTCTATATATAAATTCGCATAACTTTGGAGCACTCTCCAAAGTAGGTGAAAATTTAAATTTTTATCCAGCAATCCATATCGGAGAAGTCTTCACCCAAAAGCTTGCGTCTATTAATGCAGTATTAAACTCGTGATTCATTGTGTCGAATGGGCTAACTTAATTAACACCCAAGTTTACCGGAAACCGGTAAAATTTTATAATTGATTAACAATATATACTTTTAGAAGAGGAGTGGAGTAATATGGAAGTATATTATTTCCAATGATTTGAGGTGCAATATGCAGGACAATAGAAGACCTCTTACTGAAAATGAAAATCTAATCCTCTTCTCCGAGGTTGAAGGAATATGTCCTTTATGTGCAAAGGGTCTTCTATACACAAAAGGCGGTAAGCAATACAAAATTTTTGAAGGAGCTCATATTTATCCTTTAAACCCAAATGTTCATGAAATTACACTTATAAAAGGTGAAGAAAAATTGAGCGACGATGTAAATGATATAAAAAATTTTATCGCTCTTTGCAGAGATTGCCATAGAAAATTCGATAATCCAAGAACGGTGGAGGAGTACCGAAAATTATTATCGATAAAGAAGAAGTTAATAATCAAAAGTGAGAATAGAAAACAATATTCAAATTATCAAATTGAACATGAAATAAAAACCATTTTATTGAATTTAGCTAATGATGATGATTGGAGTCTTGAACCGGAAGAACTTAGTTTGGATGCAATAAAAGTAGAAGAAAAGGCAAATAAAACGTTAACGAGATTGACAAAAAGAAAGATAAAGTCAGATGTAGCGGAATATTATTTATTTATCAAGGACCAATTTACTGAGCTAGATAAATCGAACGCAGATACATTTGAAACGATTGCTACACAAGTAAAAGCATTTTATATGGTATTGAAAAAAGCTGGTCATACACAAGAAGACATATACCAAAATTTATCGGAATGGTTAAGCAAAAAAACTGAAAACAGCTCCATAGAAGCATGCAAAATTGTAATATCGTTTTTTGTTCAGAATTGCGAGGTGTTCTCATGATTGTTCCTAACAAAATTATCTCCTTCAAGGAATCGGTAATTAATAAAATGCTTATTATTTTGGACCAGTTAGTTAGAGACGAAAATTATAAGGTAACGGATTTATTTCTGGAACATGGACATAAATTTGAAGGAATTGAAGAGTTCATCTATTCTCTCGACGTACTCTTCTTGTTAGATGCAATTGATCTTGACGCAGATAGTGGGGTCATAAGATATGTTAAAAAAGATTCGATGTGATGTATTTAGACAAAAAACGATCACTTTCCACGATGGTTTAAATGTTGTGTTAGGAGATAATCAAGGCTCGAATTCAATTGGTAAATCCTCACTGCTAATGATCATTGATTTCATTTTTGGCGGCACTTCTTATATTGACCATAACAGCGATGTGGTTAGGGAATTGGGTGACCATCAATTTGAATTTGTCTTTGTGTTTAACGACGAGAAATTTTTCTTTATAAGAGGCACTGCCAATCCTAAGGAAGTGTATGAATGTAACGAAAATTTCGAAAAAATGCAAACCATTTCATTAGAACAATACTTGATATTTTTAAAAAACAACTATCCATTGCCTGCTGAACACCTATCTTTCCGCGCGGCAGTAAGTTTATTTTCACGAATTTGGGGAAAGCATAATTTAGATGTAAAAAGACCTCTCCATACATTCCCCAAGGAGAAAAACGCTGACACCGTTGTAAGATTTCTTCTTCTGTTTAATGCTTACGACAACATTATTACAGGTGAAAAAAAGTTAAAGTTGCTTAAAGATTCACGTCTTACACTTAATAAAGCGGGTAAATATGATTATGTACCGAAGATAACCAAAGCGAGATATGAAAAAAATCTTATAGAGAAGGAACAAATTGAAGAAAAAATATTAAGTATTAAAGATAATATTTATAAGGTCGCGTTGAATATAAGCGAGCTTGTTTCAGAGGAATTATTCAGATTACAAGAGGAAAAGAATAAATTAATAAAGGAACGCGATCACTTTAGGGCGCGTTTAAACCGTGTTAATAAGAATCTTAAGAATAAACATGTAGACCAAAAATTCGAAAAGTTAGTGGAATTCTTTCCGAACGTCAACTTAGATAAGTTGAAAAATATTGAAACATTCCATGAAACCATATCCAAAATTCTTGCTGAGGAATTAAAAAAGGAAAAAAAGCAACTGGAATTAGAAATTAGTTATTTTGATGAGCAAATTACCAAAATTGACTTGAAAATGAATTCCTTTCTTAGTAATGATGGGCAATCTAATCATTTAATTGAGCATATGTTTGATTTATCAACAAGATTTAAAAGTATAGAAATTGAAAACAATATGTATTTGAAGTCGCAACATATTAAAGAAGATATAGAAACGACTGAAAATGTTATCAGTGAAAATAAGAAACAAAGTTTAATTAAGGTAAACGAGTTGGTAAACACTAAATTAGTCACAATTAATGATACGATTCATAACGATAAAAGACGTTCACCCCAGTTAGAATTGGGTGAGAAGGATTACGAATATAAGGTGTTTGAAAACACCGGAACAGGGAAGGCTTACACAAATTTATTTATTTTAGATCTTGCAGTTGTTGAACTTACTAAACTTCCTATTCTTATCCACGATTCTATATTGTTCAAGAATATCGAAGATGAAGTTGTTGAAAATATAATTAAAATTTACAATCGTCACTCATCAATACAAATTTTCATTGCTATTGACACGATCAATAGATATTCCGAAGAAACGCAAAGAGTTCTGTCTAATCAAAAAGTTATTTCGTTGTCGAAAGACCTTCTGGTATTTATTAAAGACTGGCGTTGACTAAATTGATGTGATAGACAGCATACGAAAATGAGCCGCAATCACCGCGGCTCATTTTTTATTCTCTTCGTGGAAGTATTACGCGAATGATTTTTCCTTTTATGGTTTAAAAGCTAGTCCCATGCTATCTCTAACAAAAGTTTCAAGTTGGTTCCATTGTAGCAATTCAACGGTTTCGTTTTGTGCGATCGCTTGCACGTTAACAGACGGATTATTCAAATGATCTTCTGATAAAAAAAATATTTCTATATTTGAGTGTTCAGTTGTATTTACCACGTTGTCCCAACGACGGTGATCATTTGCTTTGCAAAGCACAACACCAACTGTTTTTAATTCAGGACAGGGTTTTAGTTGAATTTGCTTAGTCCTTTTAGGGATCTGTTTATCATTTCGAATTAACACCATTTCTCCATTTTCAACTTTTGTTTCAAATTTTTTGTATTTAACTAGGTAATCTGTAAAGAACCCCATTTTTTCATTCATGTCTTGAACCCATCCGTCGATTGCATAAGAAATGTCGACTTTTAATTCAAATATGCCACGGACAATACTTACCGTATCAGTTATAGACTCTAAGACTAAAACATCCGGTTTAAAATGTTGATTTGTATATGTTCCATTTGTATATTTACTTAATTGGAAATCGATGATGTATTCATATTTATCATCTAGTATGTTAGACAAGAATTTGGCGAATTCTTCCTCAAACGCTCCACTTATCGGTGATTTAGTTCCCCTTTGGATGTTGTATCCAATAATTTTATCAGTTGACTTCCGATAATAGAGTTCGGACATTGTTTTCAATATTTCGTGTATGCCACTTTGAAAAGCTGATAGAGAGTTCATAAACATCTCCTTTGATAGTTATAATATAAACAGTATACAATTTTATCCAATAAGCTAACAGGGGAATTATTTTATGAACACAATTGAGAAGTTAACGTTTGATAACCTTCAAGCATCTAATGGTTTCGACCAAAACAAAGAATGTCGCTATTCATTGATTCGGACGTGGGATGCCCAAAAACCAAAAGCGTCAATAATCATGTTTAATCCAAGGCATCAAAACCCGAATCCATTTTTATTGGGTCAATCTTTAAGTCGATGTGCGTAAGAAGTGATAGATGGCGGTGAATATGGTTCGATTGAAGTCGTGAACTTGTTTTCGAAAATGAGTAATTCCCAGGATGAGCTTGATAAGAAATATAAGTGTTTGACGAGATAAATTTTTGTTTTATTAAAAATACGGTCGATAGCTCGGCAACGGTGATCCTCGCTTGGGGAGGCAAAGGGGCAACCGTAAGCAGAAGCAATGTCCGGCACTTCTTGTGCTCTGTGATATAAAAACTAATATTTGTTACTGGGCGCATGTAACTAAAGAAACTACTGAAATCGTCACCGAAGGGCAATTCCTGGAAGATAAAAGTGCCGAAAAATTAAGTCTTAGGCGAAGATTCTGAGATTAATGAAGATAAAGAAGGTTCGCTCATCGTCGGAAGCAAAAATGAATCTAAATGGGTCAGTTATACCTCACATGTATATTAATTGATTCATCCGAACTTAAAGTGATTTTACCAAAGGAACCAATTAATGGCTCTTGGTGGGGCTTTTTGAGAACCGGGATTATCCGGTCGATATTTGATTTGCATTAGGGGGTTATTAAAAGAATGGGCTACGCTGCGCTTTTTATTGCAACATACGGTAGATTACTTTTATTCCATATCAAGTAAATAACTTGAGTTGGTATGACTTCCGTACCATTTTTGGAGTCGATAACTTTATTGGACAAATTCTATCTTCTATAGATATACATAAGCTATCCAAAGGGAGGACATGTGGGTAAAAATGTAAAAATCGATGAAAGGGTGAAAACATGGCTGCCAGACCCCACCAAATATTCGAATATTTACTTGCTGTAAAAAATATGACTTCTCCACCGATACGTGATTTTCGGGACTATGAATATTCGTTACAAAAAGATCAGATTCCACTTGGAGAAGGTTGTTATTTATACGGCAGCGGCACTAAAAAAGACGCTTGGCTTGAAGTTAATAAACAAATGATAAATCCTCCTCCGGCGCCGGATAGATCATTTGCATCCTGGATTAAAACCGACTACAAAATGGAGTCGGTTCAACCGGAAGTACATAATGAAAAAAAGCTAAAAGATAACGTTGAAGAATTTAAATCAGATGCCACTAGAGTTAATGAATACAAGAAATGGATCGAAAAGTGGAAACAATGGGCTGAGGAAACAAAACATAAAAAGGCTGTCCAAGAATTATATCAGTTCTTATTTGCATTAAGGCAGCGAATCGAACGTGAAGCCGAGTCTATCGAGCTTGCTTTTGGAAATGGACTTCTATCTTGGCAGCATAGCCAGGAGAAGATACTTCATCCGATATTTGTTACTCGGTTGGAGCTTTTCTTTGATCCAAAAAAGGGAATGTTCACACTTAGTCCAACACAGCGCGGCAGCATTTTAGAGACTGAAATGTTAGATGGAATTGATATACCGAATATCGATCAATTCACAAAATTGAAGCAGACGATTGAAGATTCTGAATTTGAGCCATTCGACTTAGAAACAATGGCACCATTTTATAAAGAATTTGTTCATACGTTAAACCCAAATGGACAATATGATCAAAAAGAATCGGAAATAAAGTTTTCAAATTATCCGTTAATTATCGAAAAGCCCATTTTATTTTTACGAAAGCGCTCCAGTCAAATCTGGAAAGATGAGATACAAAATTCAATTTATAAGATTAGAGAGGGATTTGAAATTCCTCCAACGATTTTAGCCCTCACTTATCAGGAGCATATTGAGCAAGATGAACATCAAAAAAAGCAGTGGAATAGCGTCGGGGAGGATCTGTTATTTCCACTGCCGGCAAATGAAGATCAAAAGGAGATTTCTCGTAGGCTTTCTAAAAATTTCGGGATTGTCGTGCAGGGACCTCCGGGAACCGGCAAAAGCCATACGATTGCAAATCTGATTTGTCACTTGCTTGCGCATGGTAAAAAGGTTTTAGTAACAAGCCACACTGAGCGAGCTCTTCGTGTGTTATCAGAAAAAATCCCCGAAAGTATACGTGCTCTTTGTGTTTCCGTTCTTGGTGGGGACTCGCAGTCTATAAGGGATATGGAACATACGGTTGATACAATCATAAATAATATGAGCCTGTTAGATGTCGAAATCCTTGAGAAGGAGATTGTAAAGCTTGAAGGGGATTTAACAAATACCAAAAGAGATATCGCTGAATATAAATTAAAGTTAAGGTTATGGGCAGAAAAAGAAAATAGCAAGGTTGAATTTAATGGAGATTACGTGGACCCTTTAAATGCAACAATTCGATTAATGGAAAATCATGATGAATTAGGTTGGATTCCGGATGAAATAAGCCTTGAAACTCCGCCAGTTCTAAGTGAAAAACAGATGCAGCGTCTTTGGGAGTTGCGAGATTATCTTACGGATGTAGATGAAGCTATTGTTCATCAATATATTCCTCATCTTTCGTCACTCATGTCACCACAACAATTTTCGGAATTCATGACTAATGGTAAAGAATTAAATTCATCAACTTCATTTACGGCTGAAGCCGTAAATAGATTTACATTCCCTTTAAATAGGGATCCTTTATCGAAATTAAAACAAGATCTACAACCAATCGTTAGCGAATTACCGTCAATTATGGATACGTATTTGAACTATGTATTAGAGGATTTACTTGCAGGTGGAGAAAGACGAAGTAAATGGTCTGATTTAATTGCCGATATAGATCAACAGGTCAAGAAAAACCTAGCTTTAAGGAAAAGGTTTTATGAGTATAAGATTTCACTACCTCTGGATCGCAATCGTTATGAATTACTACAGGATATAAACGAGCTTGAAGTAAATCTACAAAAAGGTATCGTTAATAAATTGAAATCCATGTTTTCATCAAAGTCCAAGTATCTTACCGAGCCTATTATCGACGGAAGACCAATACAAACCAAAGAAGACGCGGCGTTGGTAAAAGATTATTTGGGTTTAATGGATTCGCAAGAAAAACTGTCGAGAAGATGGAACGCAATTGTAGCAGAGGTAAAGGGACCGATCATCAAAGAAAATGATCCTAGATTAGAAGAAACATTGGATAATCACAAAAAACAAATCGAAAGTGTCATTTTATTGGCACAGAAAATCTCTAATTTTAAAAAAGCGCATAAAATCAGGTTACCTTCCAATTATTCATGGCATTCTACTGAATTATATAAATCATTATCAGAAGCCGCTCAATCAGCTGAAAAACACATATTAAAACGTGAGTGGGATGAAAAGTATCAAACGAAGCTAAATGCACTTAAGCAACACCAGAAGTACGACAACCGGCATTCAATTATAGCCGAATTGGTAAAGGCATTCGAATCTAAGGATAAACAATCTTGGAACACTACTTATGGAAAGGCAGAGCGTTTACTTGAAAATCAAACACGCTATCATGAATATTTATTATTGATCACGCAATTAGAAAAGACAGCTCCTCTGTGGAGCGAAGAAATAAAACAAACGACGGCGAGAACGGTCTTATACCCGCAAAATTGGATTAAAGCTTGGAGATGGAAACAAATTGATTCTTGGGTTAAAGAGGTGCAAGCCCAGCAACCTGAGAAAACCGAATCAGTAATTTCAAATTTGCAGCAACAGGAGCGTCAAATAATCGAGCAAATAGTTGAGAAATCTACGTGGAAAAACCAATTAAATCGTATTACAGGAGCCCAGACAAGAGCGCTTTTGTCCTGGAAACAACATATTAAAAAAATCGGAAAGGGAACTGGTAAGTACACTGAAAAACGCCGTAAAGATGCAAAAAAAGAAATGGAACAATGCCGGTCCGCCATTCCGGTATGGATCATGCCAATTCACCGTGTCATCGAAAACTTTGCATTATCAGAAGAGAAGTTTGACGTGGTCATCGTAGATGAAAGCAGCCAAAGTGATTTATTTGCACTTTCGGTTCTAATGCGTGCTAAAAAAGCTGTTATTGTTGGTGATGAGGAGCAAATCAGCCCTCAATTTGTTGGTAAAAACCAAGACACAGTCCATACGTTAATCGATCGTCATCTGCAAGGAGTACCACAAGCTAATGGATTTGATATGCAAACATCTCTTTACGATGTGGCTCTTCGAATTTTTCCTGGAAAGCTCATGCTTAAGGAGCATTTCCGCTGTGTGCCGGAAATAATACAGTTTTCGAATGACCTTAGTTACGGTGGGGAGATTGTACCGCTACGTTTGCCAACACGACAAGAACAAATTGATCCTCCGGTTCTTGCAAAAAGAGTGCCTGGTTTTAAAAATGAGGGGACTAAGAATATTAATCTGATCGAAGCAGATGAAATTGTCAAAGATATTAAAGAGATGATCAGCAATCCACGATATGCCAATATGAGTTTTGGGGTAATATCATTGCAGGGAAAAGAACAGGCTGATTTGGTGGAAAGGAAGCTTCGCGACGAAATTGGCGAAGAAGAAATCGTCAAACACAAAATCATTTGCGGTGACGCCTACGCTTTCCAAGGTGACGAAAGAGACATCATCTTCCTTTCAATGGTTATCGCAAATAACTCTCGATTCATGGCACAAACCAAAAAAGAAGCCCAACAACGATTTAACGTTGCAGCTAGCAGAGCCAAGAATCAAATGCGATTGTACCATTCAGTTGATATTCAGGATCTTAACCCGGAAGATATTAGATACAAGCTTCTAGAATATTGTCTTAACCCGACGAGATTCAACAATGAGGTCGCAGATGTTGAAGAGAAATGTGAATCGCCTTTTGAAAAAGATGTTCTACGAATGATTATGGCTAAAGGTTATAAAGTAAGACCACAGGTGTGGGTTGGGCGTCGGAGAATAGATCTGGTGGTAGAAGGGTTAAAAACGCGTCTTGCTGTCGAATGCGACGGGGATAAATGGCACGGCATCGAGCGATGGGAAGCTGATATGGAGCGGCAACGTGTTCTGGAGCGGATAGGTTGGACATTTTGGCGTGTTCGTGGCACTACGTTTTATCGAGACCGGAATAGGGCAATGGAATCTTTATGGATGAAGCTCGAAGAGATGGGAATCGAAAAAAAATCAACCCAGGAAATATAAATGAAATCGAATTGATGACTTCGAAGGTCACAGAATGAGAATGGCAGCATTAACCGGTTAATATTCGACTTTCATTTAAGAAGGGATAAACGGAACAAAGGATATAAATAACAAAAGCGCCGCGTGGCGCTTTTGTTATTTATCCTTCTTCGTAAGTTTTACCCTTTGTTTTAGTTTCTTAATGTTTTTATTGCAGTACCATGGGTATTTATGATGAAGCAGAAGAAAAGTTCGGTAGTGTATTAAATCCATATCGAAGTCAGTTGCCATTATTGAAGCTTCTGACCTCGATTATACGATAATGAGACCTAGCTGGTTTACCAATAAAGATGAAATAGACTATGAGACAACAAAAGACGAACCATTTAAAGGGCATGATGTATCGCGTAAAGAGTGTTGCAGATTTGGTTGTTAAATTAGCTGTAACACCAGAATCGGAAGTTCTTCGCAGCTTGGGAGTTAGCAAGCCATAAGCAACTGCGCTGGGCTTGACTTTGGGTTACTTTCGCGGATTTAATGAAGGTGACTTCTGTACTTGTTAAAGATTTAGGCAAAGTACGTAAAATTGAAACTTCTTATAACGAAGGGGATCCGTATGCCCATTTAAACCAAGTCTAAAAAAAGAGCGCGCACGCGCTCTTATTTATGAAGAGAAAACCCATTTTAAGCGGTTTTTCTTGAATAGCTTGATGTTTTCAGGGTCTTGTTTGCCAATCTCCAGCAACTCTTCGGAGGTCAAGTGTTCCCATTTTTCAATAAGGTCATCGCACCAAAAACCAAAATCTTCGGTAATTGGGCTGACCCTCAAAACCGTTTCTTCGTAGGATAAGTTAGTGTCCTTTATAAAGTGACCTGCCTGAAGTAGGGTTGTGGGAATCTCGTCCATGCAGGGCTCATAGTCGCTGATAGAAGGGTAGCGAATAACAAAATCTAAACCGAGACGCTCTAGGTAACCTTGTTGGTATTTATTCATCAGAACATGATGAAGATGTTCTCTGCATACATTTCTAAAAGTAAGAAATTCATTATTTTCATTGCTTTCTAAAAATTCATAAAGAGGCGAATAGGTTATTTTTTGGTCAGAGAGATAATACTCGCGGGTATACCAAATCGCAATCTCTTCCTTAATTAATTCGCTTATCTCTTCGTAATAGGCATCTCGGGTTTCAGTTGCTTGAAACTGCATCTCAAGGCGTTCATCTTCGTATTCTTCCATGTCTATTCTCCCATTCTATTCAATCTTGCTCTTACAGTATCGCCTCACTAACCTAAAAGATATGCCGATAATTAAAAAAGTTGTTTCTGATAAACCATGACTTGAAATTTTCTTGTGAAGAGGAACCATCCTTTCTTTTTATATTATTATAGATCAGCCTTAAGGGACTTGGTAAAATTTCCTTATATTTTAAATCCCACCTCAATGTCTCTTATTATCAATGCAACTTTTAATTCGAAAATCATGTATTCCGGCATTAAGATTGCGAATTGTGCTCTAGAGTGTGCGAAAATAAGCATCAAAACCATGCGTCTATCCAAGATCAATCTTAAGATCTTCGCAAAGGTTGAAGAAGTTTAACACGACAAAAGACTGCTGTCCTAATCCGTCCCATTGTGGGAAAATTTTCGGATCGGTACGGTGAGACGTTTGTCATTATACCTGCAAAAGTGATTACGGTTTTGGCTTTGATTGTCTTGAGTTTTTCGACAAATTTGTTCGAAGTGATCATTTCGGCGGTTATGTACGGTATTGGTTTCGGTTCGGCGCAACCCGCTCTTCAAGCGGCTATAATACGTCTTGTCAGTCCAGAACGTGCAGAGGTAGCCAATGCCTCATTTTCGACGGGGGCTGACCTCGATATCTCTGACGGAACAAGCGAGGAAATTGTTGGACGGGCTCTAAAAGATTATGCCAATCGGGATGAAATTGTCCTCGCAACAAAGGTATATAACCGCAGGCACGAAGGTCCAAATGGTGCCGGACTTTCCCGCAAAGCGATCATGAGCGAAATCGATAAGAGCCTTAAGAGATTGGGAACCGACTACGTCGATTTGTATCAAATTCATCGTTGGGATTATCACACTCCAACATTCCTTATAGCCCGCTTGCAGAAGGAAGATTGGCGCGGGAGGTAACAACACATCGTGCCGAAACCGATCAAATTGCTAAACAAAAATATGATGCAACAGCAGATGCGGATCAATTCGTGGTAGACCGGGTTGCGACTCTCGCAGAGAAACATGGCGTTCGCCTCGTTCACATCGCACTTGCATGGCTTCTGCACAAAGAACCGGTAACTGCTCCCATTATCGGCGCTACGAAAATTTCTCATCTCGAAGCTGCGGAAGCTGCTCTTTCAATTAAATTAGCACCATAAGAAATTATGTTTTTGGAAGAACCATATGTACCGCACCGAATCGTTGGTCATTTTTAATTCGATATAACTGGTGTTGCGTACTACGACGACGTTAGACCGTTTTCCCTCTGGACGTTTATCCTGCTGATTGTGATGGACATAACTCAACAACTGGTTCATCAATCGGGCACTCTAGCGGTGTCCGACTTTTTAATTTTAAATCAGCACTTATTAATGATTTGTTTATTAATAAACAAACGGCTTGAAATTGACGATTGTAATTATCAAGTTTACGGTTAAAATATAGACGTAAGTTGATTAAAGAATCGATGTTGATTATTTTAGACGACCAATCAATGTACATTAAGAAAGGAAGGACCGTGAATTCTTTATGTCAACTATTCTAGGGAAAGTTGTTATTATTATGGGCGCATCAAGTGGGATTGGTGAAGCAACTACCAAGAAACTCGCGCAATAAGAAGCAAAATTAGTCATTGCAGCTAGTCTAGAAGATCGCTTGGGAGCTCTTGTTGAATTATTACCGGATGCTGAAATTTCATATGTTGTTGCAGATGTAATAGATAAAGAGGAAGTTCATGCAGTTGTAGATTTGGTAGTCGAAAAATTTGTTCGCATCGATGTGCTTTACAACAACGCTGGAGTATGCCAACTCAAGTTTCTAAGATATTTCTTGCACAAACAATGCTATTTAAAA
Organism: Cronartium ribicola 11-2; assembly: GCA_000500245.1. Classification (NCBI taxonomy): domain Eukaryota; kingdom Fungi; phylum Basidiomycota; class Pucciniomycetes; order Pucciniales; family Coleosporiaceae; genus Cronartium; species Cronartium ribicola. The sequence continues at coordinate 416,403 of KI570111.1, forward strand.
TTGAAGAAAATATCAAATATGGGAAGTGAACAAAGGTTGCATTATCTGATCAAACGATTCATTCTATTTTTGACATCCGCAATGTTGCTTTTATCGGGATCCATTCCATCCCTCGCAAACTCTCAAGAATCGGGATTTCTGGGTGAAACCATGATTGCCCATGCCATGGGGGGGATAGACGGACACGAGAACACCAACAGTTACGACGCTTGGGAATTAAACTATAAAAAAGGATTCCGTTTTTTTGAAACCGATCTAATCTTGACATCTGATGGCAAACTGGTAGCAAGACATGACTGGGATTCCTACCTATATGAGAAATTGGAACAGCCATTCCCAGCGGAAAGCGTTCTATCTTATCAAAAATTTATGACGACGAAAATCCACCAAAACTATTCACCGCTTGATTTCAGATGCATCGCACGGATCTTGCAAACTCATCCGGATATGTATTTGGATATCGATACAAAAGAATTGGATCCTGCTACAATCCAAAAACAGTTTTCTATCATCAAGCAGACGGCAGAAAAAATCGATCCCAAGATTCTGGACAGGATCATTCCGGAAATCTATACGCCTCAGATGTACGATATCGTCATGGGAATCATCCCGTTCAAAAATGTGATCTATTCCATTTACATGATCGACGACGATGACGACACCATCATCTCTTTTATGAATCAACATCACATTCGAGTGATGGCAACAGATCCTGCGCGGCTGACAAGCGATTTTATGAAAAAGCTAAAAGAAAACAACATCATTGTATATGCATTTACAGTGAATAGTGAAACCGAATTAGCGTTGTTAAAAGCAGCGGGTAATTATGGATTTTATACTGACGTTTTGCCGCCGGATACGGGAATCAACAAAATAGCAAAGAAAAGCGGGTTATTTTTAAATCTTGCTCATATGTATAAAAAAATATCCACGGCTATAAATTGGGACTAAAATTAATTAACAGATGGAACGTGCCGAATTCTCTCAACAATCACATAATGGAGATTGTTATTTTTAATGAGAATTAAATATTCGAATTAAAATTCTGCCTTAAATTGTAAGCTTGTTTCAAGAGATTGGAGGAGCAACGATGGAAGAAATTAATCAACAAATGCTAATCGGAGAACGCGCTCTTTTTAAGAGTCGAGATCTAATCATTACGAATTCCGTTTTTGCGAAAGGTGAATCACCACTAAAAGAAAGTAGTGATATTTCCATAGATAATAGTATTTTCAAGTGGAAGTATCCTTTATGGTATAGCGAAAACATCAGTGTAAAGAATAGTAGTTTTCTAGAAATGGCACGTTCGGGAGTTTGGTATACTCATCATATTTCAATCAGTGAAAGTATCATAGAAGCACCAAAGACATTTCGACGTGCAAGCGATATACACCTGACCAATGTTGATATGCCAAATGCACAAGAGTCCTTTTGGAACTGTAAAGATGTTTACTTAACAAATGTGACCGCAAGAGGCGATTACTTTGGAATGAATAGTGAAAATATTAAAATCGATAATTTCAGATTGGTAGGGAACTATGCCTTTGATGGGGCGAAGAATATTGAAATCCGAAATGCGAAGTTACTTTCGAAAGACGCATTTTGGAACTGTGAAAATGTCACTGTTTACGACTCTTTAATAATCGGCGAATATCTAGGTTGGAATTCTAAAAATATCACGTTTATTAACTGTACCATTGAAAGCACCCAAGGTATGTGTTACATGGATAATTTGGTGATCGACAATGGGAAAATCATCAATACGGATTTAGCATTTGAATATTCAACAGTGTATGTGGAAGTAACCACAGTGATTGACAGTGTGAAAAATCCAATTGCCGGAAAAATCAAAGCCAAGGACATTGGCGAATTAATATTTGATGACAAAGAAATCATCTCAGCCAATACCCAGTATGAACTGGATAATGCAGGTGAACCTTGTGACCTTTGATTTTGATAAAATGACGAATCGCTTTAACACAAACTCTTATAAATGGGATGTTGGATACGAAGAGATTCCGATGTGGGTAGCAGATATGGACTTTGAGACATCCCCAGCTATTGTTAGGGAAATGCAAAAGAGATTAAACCACCACATTTTTGGTTATACAAACGTACCAGATGCCTATTATCACGCAGTTGCCCAGTGGTGGGAAAAGAGACATCAACTTCATGTTAAAAAAGAATGGATAATGTTCTGTACTGGTGTGGTGCCAGCGATTTCTTCCATTGTGCGCAAAATGACGAAGGTCGGCGACAAAGTGTTGGTGTTGACACCTATCTACAATATCTTTTACAACTCAATCGTCAACAATCAAAGAAAAGTTCTCTCAAGTGAGTTGTTTTATAAGGACAATCAGTATTCGATTGATTTAAGTGACTTAGAAGGAAAACTAGCCGACCCTGACACAACCCTCATGATTTTCTGTAATCCTCATAACCCAATAGGTAAAGTATGGGATAAAGAAATTCTTGTAAAAATAGGAAACCTTTGTATCAAACATAATGTTCTTATCCTTTCTGATGAAATACATTGTGATTTATCACATCCAGGTTATCGCTATATTCCATTTGCTTCTGTTTCAGAAGAGATCGCTCAAAATTGCATTACCTGTGTAGCACCAACGAAAGCCTTTAATCTTGCTGGGATTCAAACATCTAGTATTATCGTGCCAAATCCAGAGTTAAGAAAACTCGTGAATCGTGGAATAAATACAGATGAGGTGGCTGAACCAAACGTTTTTGCGATTGAAGCAGCGATCTCAGCGTTTACACAAGGTGAACCTTGGCTTGAAGCATTATTGGAATATCTAATAGAAAATAAACAGTTTATTGAACAATTTATCGGAAGTCATCATCCGGAGCTTCAGGTCATTCATTCAGAAGCAACCTATTTGGCGTGGATTGATTGTGGGGCTGTGACGAATGATACGAAATATTTATGTGAATTTATAAGGAAAGAAACAGGGTTATACGTTTCAGAGGGTGCCATTTTTGGTGGCAATGGTAATAACTTCATTAGACTGAACTACGCCTGCCCGAAAGTGCGGCTTGAAGATGGATTACAGCGTTTGAAAAAAGGAATTGATGCATTTCAACTTTTATCATGATTCGCCCAACCAAGCAAGTTATCTAATGAAAGTAGCTGGTGTTATAGGAGGGATTCTCCTGACATCTGGGGATACAGAGTGTACCTTGGAGTGTCTTAGTTTTAATCATTGCAGCCCTTATAATTGCTTGGTCAAATTCCTCGCTAAGAAAGTGATAAAAAACAGAGTAACACAGCTATGGTCTTTACGTTGTATTGGTGGGAATACTTTCATTATTGTTAAGCTTTATAGCTTTATAACCATCATTCTAAGAAACCACATGTTTTCTCTAACTCGACAACTCTCTAGATAAAGCCGGGTCGGAAACATCATCAGGTTTCGCATAAAAGATGCCAGCAAAGCCTATCCTATTCTTTGGTTGAAAAAGCCAGACGTAACAAAAGGAGGAACCAATATGGGGACAGCAGGACAAAGCTGGCAGCAACATTGCCAGGAAATCCAAAATGCATGCTCCAATAGCAACTGGAATCAAGTGATCCATGGGTGCAACGAGTTGATCCAATATGCGCAGGAACTATCGGGAGTTACAGCAGTATCAACTGAACAAAACAATGCACAGCAACAACAGCTGCTCATTCAAGCGCATGCCCAGCAAGACTAAAGAGCCGGAATCAATATTGCGGAGCTAAGTATCCAAGACTACGCTGAGCGTAACCCACAATTTAAGGGTTTCATACAGAAAATAATGGAAATATATGGTGAATCATCCATGGCGACTGCATGGATTGCAGGGGGTTAGATTATGATTACTGTTAATGCACGTGCAACATTCAGTCCGGAAGGTCCGTTCAAATTGACCACGATAGAGCGCAGGGATCTTAAGCCGCATGATGTCCTTATTGAGATTAAATACGCTGGTATTTGCCACTCTGACATTCATACAGCTCGCGGTGATTGGGGACCGCTAAACTATCCTCTCGTTCCAGGACATGAGATTGCTGGGATTGTCACTCAGGTTGGTTCGGAAGTCAAAAAATATGCCGTTGGTGACAGAGTTGGGGTAGGCTGCATGGTTGACTCCTGTCGGGATTGCGATCCTTGCCGTAAGGGAGAGGAGCAGTATTGCCTCAGTGGAAATACGGGCACCTATGCAGCTATTGATAGGTACGGGCAATATACGCAGGGAGGTTATTCCACACACATCGTTGTAACGGAAGATTTCGTGGTCCGAATTCCTGATAGTATGGAACTTGATGTTGCCGCTCCGCTCTTGTGTGCCGGCATTACAACGTACTCGCCGCTGCGCCATTGGGGAGTTGCCTCTGGGAAGAAAGTAGCTGTTGTCGGATTTGGCGGGCTTGGACACATGGCTGTGAAGCTCGCTCATGCCATGGGGGCAGAGGTTACGGTTTTATCTCAAACATTGAAGAAGAAAGAGGATGGTTTGAGGCTTGGCGCCGACCAATATTATGCCACGAGCGATCCAGAGACGTTTAAGAAACTTGCTGGTTCATTCGACCTTATCATAAATACAGTGAGCGTGAAGATTGATATTAATGCTTATCTGTCGTTACTGGCGTTGGACGGAACACTAGTCAACGTCGGTGCGCCGCCGGAACCGTTGCCAGTTCAGGTATTCTCACTGATCCCTCATCGCCGCTCATTTGCCGGATCGATGATCGGTGGAATTCGCGAAACTCAGGAAATGCTTGACTTTTGTGCAGAACACAACATAGCTCCTGAGATTGAGGTTATTTCTGCCAAACAGATTGATGAAGCTTGGGAGCGCGTACTAGCTTCAGATGTCCGTTATCGGTTTGTGATCGACATCAGCACGATGGAGAATGAATAACGTTTGTGCGTGTAAAGCGTATGGGTGAAGCATGGGGTAAAAGGCTATTGCATTTTTTTCATATCGGTGTAAATAACAAGTCATTGTCTTATGACAACGGCTTGTTTTCGTATTAAATATTATTCATATATTTCTTTCCAACAATGCCCCGAGTTGTTCTGCCAAGATTTTATGTGAAAAAGGCTTCTCATTCGTGAACCACCATTCTACTACTCCGACGTAAGCCGAAGCAACAAACCTAACGACAAGATCTTCATTTAAACCTTGATTCTTTCCTTTGGTAACATCCGCTTCATTCCTGAACTCTTCAAGAAGAAAGTCAAGGAACCGGTTACGAAAATAAGGGGCACCTTTGCTTGCTAACATCAGAGAAAAAAATGAATAATTACTGTCAAAATATTCGCAGAAGATCTGCGTCGCATCGATCCACTCCAATTGATACGCTGATTTGCACATTTCCCGCAGTTCGTTAATATGCTCTTCAATTAGTTGATCAAGTAGATCGAATTTATCCACGTAATGAAGATAAATAGTTCCACGGTTAACGTTCGCCCGGTCGGAAATATCTTGAATTGTAATTAGATCAAAGTTTTTTTCCGACATCAGCTCAATCAGAGCTTTTTTTATGGCTTCTTGAGATTTGAGTATTCTTCTATCAACTTTAGTCATTATAAGACTCAACTTTCTTGAAAATATTTATAAACATTCGCAATAAATCTGTTGAATAATCAACAAAAAGCGTCCATTTAAACGATTGATCAGATCTGAATTATGTTTAGTATTATATACAGATGTTGAATAAACAGTCAATGTTTGTTATGCAAGGATGAATCAAAATGGACAAATGTTCGAAAGACGAACTGCGCAGGATAGCTAAAGCAGATGAGCTGCACATTTCGCCGTTCCGTGAGGATAAGTAACTACGGCACCCCGACATGGATTTGGTCTGTTATGGTTGGCGAGGAGCTCTATGTGCGCGCCTATTATGGGCAGAACTCCCGTTGGTACCATGCAGCGACTCGACAGAAGGCAGGGCGGATCACAGTCCCCGGCATGATGAAAGAAGTTAGTTTCAAGCCAGTCGACGGAGAGATCAACGACCTGATAGATAATGCGTATAGGGCGAAGTACAGGGGCAGCCCATATCTCAATTCGATGATCGCCCGCGCGCCCGCTCTGCGACTGTCAAGGTCACTCCTGTCATGGATGTAAATGTCTAAGTGGGATTTCATTTGCAAAAAAAAAATTTGCTTCGACGGGCAATCAACAACGCCCCCGATATTACAAACAAAATCAACACTTATAAATGATTTGTTTATTAATGAACGAACTGTTTGTATTTGACGATTGCAATCATCTCTTTTTTGTTTAGAATATATACATGTGTTGAATAAACGATTTATGATGATTGGAGGCTTGTGTATGCCACATGTTATTGTGAAACTTTTTCCAGGTAGATCCGAGGACCAGAAAAAAGAACTTACTGACAAAATTGTGCAAGCGGTCATAGAAACAATGCACGCAAGTGAGTCAAGTGTTTCTGTTTCATTGGAAGAAATACCAAATGAGAAATGGGCAAATGAAGTATATATACCGGATATTTTAGGAAAAGATAAAATGTTGTATAAAAAACCGGGATATAAGTATTAGGTGCAGTTAAATGAATAATACTTGGAAAATTTATATGTTAGCATTCATTAGTTTTTTTGTCAGTACATCGGAGTATGTCATTGCCGGTATTCTGGACCAAATCGCTACCTGGGCACATATTTCGGTATCGGCGGCAGGACAACTGATCACCGTATTCGCAATTGCCAACGCAATCGGTTCGCCACTTTTCGTGATGGCGACGACGAAAATGGATCGGCGCAAGTTGTTAATGCTTTCTCTTGTCATCGTAGTGCTGGGAAGTGTATTGACCATTACTTTACCGGGTTTTGGATTTCTAATCGTATCCCGTATTGTACTGGCTTTAGGAGGCGGCGTGTTTGTTATCGGCGCCAAAACAGTTGCAGCGAAACTCGCGGCGCCTGGAAAGCAAGCTGGGGCGATAGGTACCATTTTAATTGGATTTAGTGCATCTCTTATTGCGGGTGTGCCCATAGGTCGCGTTGTGGCTGCAACATTCGGCTGGAAAGTCATCTTTGCCTGTATCGGACTTCTTAGCGTACTTGCAATCATTGCTGTAGCTAGAATGATTCCGCCGACAGAAGGTGATGCGCCTGTTCCCCTTAACAAACAACTGGCACTTTTGAAGAACCCGGAAATCTTAAATGGTTTTGGTGTCACGTTCTTCTGGCAGTTAGGATATGCCATGCTTTATGCATATATTGCCCCTTTCCTGCTAAACGTTACATCCATGAGTGAACGGGAAGTGAGCATTGCTCTATTTGCCTTCGGTGTCGCTACCTTAATCGGATCCAAGTTCGGCGGATTCATGACGGATCGGATCGGTATCCCAAGGTCACTTATGGGCGGTATGATCGTACATGTCTTAGCACTGGTACTGCTGTCCAGTATCGCCAAATCAACTTTCCTCATTATTCCGCTTCTTATGCTGTGGGCTTTCTCGGCATGGTCGTCTGGTCCTGGTCTGCAGTTTAACCTGGTCGCGCTCGCTCCAAAAGCCTCAGGAATCATGCTGAGCCTGTACGGCTCCATCTTACAGCTTAGCATCGCTGCAGCTGGGGGAATTGGGGGTATTGCCGCAGGAGGCATATCAATACGGTCGGTCGGTTGGGTCGCGGCTGCATCAGTCGCTATAGCAGTAATTCTTGCAGTGATCTCATTTAGCCGAAAAACGAGCAGGAGGCTTAGTTATGAATAGAATTGATAAGAGCAAAGAAAAGTATAAACAGCTATTTGGTGATGGAGTGCCAGCTGCGTATGCTACCGATCCAGATTTTCAGGACATCCTGAGCCGCTTCATTTTTGGGGAAGTTTTTTATCAAGGCAACCTCGATAACAAGCAGCGTGAGCTTATCACCCTGGTGGTTCTTACGACAAACCAAACATTACCCCAGCTAAAGGCTCATGTTCACGCCGCGCTTAATGTTGGGCTGACACCGGTGGAAATCAAAGAGGCGATTTACCAATGTGCGCCATACATTGGATTTCCTAAAACACTGAACGCAATTAATGAAGTCAATGAGGTATTTAAATCCAAAAATATTGCATTACCGCTTGAGAGCCAAAAGCAGGTGGAAGAAGAAAACCGTCTCAACAAGGGGCTTGCTGTGCAAGTAGAGATCTTTGGGGATGTCATTGTAAAAATGCGCGCAAGTGCCCCTTCAAATCAAAAACATATACAGGACTATCTTTCCGCTTTTTGTTTTGGGGACTTCTATACGCGCGGCGGACTTGATTTGAAAACACGGGAGCTGCTGACACTCTGCATCGTAAGTAGCCTGGGTGGTGCTGAAGGTCAAGTGAAGGCACACGTACAAGGCAACAAAAATGTGGGTAATGACAAGGAAACCTTGATTACTGCTATTACCCACTGCCTCCCATATATGGGTTTTCCGAGAACATTAAACGCATTAAATTGCGTAAATGAAATAATTCCGGAATAGTTGGAGCTTAGTTGAGAAAAAGGTTATCTCTTTCCTTGGCTTTGTTTCTGACCTTCAACCTGACGGCTTGCGGTGGGAATACCTATGGAGGAAAAACGGTGATTAATAATTCAACTGATGTGAAAATAAAATTGATTTTTAACAGCGAGGAAGTAACGGTGAAGATGGACGATAATCCAACAAGTCGGGACTTTTTAAAACGACTTCCAATAACTTTAACCTTCGAGGATTATGCTGGAACTGAAAAAATCAGCAGGCTAGAAAAAAGATTGTCGACTGAATCTGCGCCATCAGGCATTGACCCTTCGGTCGGAGATTTTACTTATTATTCTCCTTGGAGCAATTTGGTTATATTTTATAAAGATTTCGGTTATGCAAATGGACTTGTGAAGCTAGGTCATATTGAATCCGGAATTGAAAAACTTTCGAAAATTAGTGGCACTTTTACGGTGAAGATTGAGCAAATGAAAAATCGTTAATGAAATCATTCCTGAAATTTAATAAAAGAAAAAAATGCAACAATGCAAAGGAGACAAAAACATGTTTAACGAAACTTACAAATTATCAAATGGTGTAGAAATTCCAAAATTAGGTCTTGGAACCTGGCTGCTTGACGATAAACAGGCAGCACAGGCAGTGCGTGATGCGGTATCTATCGGATATCGCCATATAGATACTGCTCAGGCTTATAGAAATGAAGTTGGTGTAGGCGAAGGAATCCGTTCCTGCGGTGTCGCAAGAGAAGAACTTTTCATCACGACAAAGGTTGCTGCAGAATTAAAGTCCTATGAGGCAGTTACGCAGTCCATTGATGAGTCTTTAGCAAAAATGGAACTGGATTTCATTGACCTTCTGATTATCCACAGCCCACAGCCTTGGAAGGAGTTCCGTGGGGAGAACCGTTACTTCGAAGAAAACAAAGAAGTATGGAAAGCAATGGAGCATGCTTATAATACAGGCAAAGTAAAGGCAATCGGTCTTTCTAACTTCATTCAGGATGATGTAGAGAATATTTTTGCAGGCTGTGAAATCAAGCCCATGGTAAATCAGATATTGGCACATGTGAGCAATACTCCGTTGGAGCTAATTGAATTCTGCCAGAAGAATGACATCCTGGTAGAGGCGTATTCACCAATTGCACATGGCGCAGTCCTTGACAATGCAGAGGTTAAGGTAATAGCTGATAAGTATGGCGTATCTGTTGCTCAGCTTTGCCTGCGTTATGCTATCCAGCTTGGTCTTGTAGTAATTCCTAAGACCGCAAATCCAGAACACATGAGAAACAATGCAGAGCTTGATTTTGTTATCAGCGATGAAGATATGGAGACTTTGAAGAATGTAGAGCACATCCAGAATTATGGTGAGCATAGCTTCTTCCCGGTATTTGGTGGGAAATTAAAGTAAACAGGAGGAATTAAAATGGCAAAACATGAAGAAGTAAAAAATGGCGTTATTTTCCCAGTGGGCGAAAAAAATGAAACATATGCAAAATATTTTGTGGGGCAAAGCTATCTGAAATCCTTAGTTGCCGACCCTAAAGTGAATGTTGGTGTTGGGAATGTGACCTTTGAACCAGGATGCCGTAATAACTGGCATATTCATCGTGATGGATTTCAACTTTTATTAGTAACTGGTGGCGAAGGCTGGTACCAAGAAGAAGGAAAACCTGCTCAATTTTTAAAAGCCGGTGATGTTATTATCACCCACGATGGTGTCAAACACTGGCATGGTGCTACAAAAGACAGCTGGTTTGAACATATTGCAATCACTGCAGGTAAGCCGGAATGGTTGGAACCTGTTGATGATGAAATGTACAATAAATTATAAAATTTATGTATCGAGTCTACTTTCCTTTTTAATACAGTTTGGTGAAACAAATAGGAAAAGTGAGAAGTCAACGATACGGTGATAAAGATAAAAGCAGACCTAAAACAAGGGTCTGCTTTTAAGTGATAAGTGTTAATAACAAATTCAATAAAGCTCGGCGTTCGCATCAGTCCATTCAGGGTCCAACAATGCAACAAATCAATCTGGATAATCCGGGCTAATTTCCGGATTGCAATTTGCCGGAATATCGACTGCAGTATTGTCCGTAACTGCAAAAAACGTGGGGAAACGCAGTTGTCTAATTAGATACAACTAAGATAGGAGTTGCTTTTTTGTCTAAGCGAACTAATTTACTTATATTTACATTGATTCTAGGGGCTTTCGGCATCATAAATACTGAAATGGGAGTTATAGGTATATTACCCTATATTGCTGATCACTTTCATGTCAGTGTATCAAAAGCAGGATTACTGGTGAGTCTTTTTGCCCTTGTTGTTGCTGGATCTGGTCCAACGATGCCGTTATTATTTTCGGGGGTAAATCGCAAAAAGGCAATGTTACTTGTACTTGGTATTTTCGTTCTAGGTAACATTGTCTCTATATTTGCGTCTAACTTTACCATCGTAATAATTGCTCGTGTGATTCCAGCCATATTTCATCCAATCTATTTTTCAGCAGCTTTTACAATGGCGGCTAACTCAGTTCGAAAAGAAGAAGCTCCAAAAGCTGTTTCAAAAGTTTTTATTGGAGTATCTGCGGGTATGGTACTTGGTGTACCAATCGCAAGTTTTCTTGCCAGCACAATTTCGTTTCAAATATCAATGACATTTTTCGCCATCGTGAACGCTATAGTATTTATTGCTACATTAGTATCTTTCCCTTCTATGCCTGTTAAAGAAAGACTTTCTTACGGAGCTCAATTATCAGTATTAAAAAAACCAATTACTTGGCTTTCCATTGTTGCTGTCCTGTTACTTAATTCAGCAGTATTTGGGGTGTTTAGTTATCTTGCTGAGTATCTTAAAACCGTTACGAATAGCTCTGGGAAATCAATTAGTTTAATGTTATTCATATTCGGGGGGGCAAGTATTATTGGAAACATTGTGGCAGGAAAGTTACTTACTAAAGATGCCATCAAAACTGTAGTATCTTTTCCTTTTGCATTGGGAGCCGTTTACATCCTATTATTTTTATTAGGACAATTTACTATACCTATGGCTATCATTACTTTATGTTGGGGAATATTGGCTGGTATAGGAACCAATATTAATCAATATTGGATTACGTCTGCAGCTCCAAACGCTCCTGATTTCGCTAATGGATTATTTTTATCATCTGTTAACTTAGGAACAACAATAGGTACAGCTGTAGGTGGATTATTTATTTCAGAATTAGGTACACAATACCTCGTATTAGTGGGATTATTATCGTTGGTATTAGGGCTGGTATTTATTTTACTAAGAAACTATATGCACAGTCCTACCAAACAACTTTCTAGATAAAGAATTAATTTAGGCGAGAAATGAGGGATTTTGAATGTCACTGGATAAACAAGTTGCACTTGTCACCGGCGGGAATCGAGGCATTGGATATGAACTTGTCGAGCAATTGGCGTTGAAAGGTTTTAAGGTCATTTTGGCAAGTCGGGATCCAGTGATGGGTCGTGAAGCTGCGCAAAAACTTAAGGAATCAAATCTGGACGTTACGTTTGTAGTGATGGATGTAGATAATCAAAAGAGCATCAGTCAAGCTGCAATTACAGTAAATGAGCGGTATGGAAGATTAGACGTATTGATTAATAATGCTGGGGTGTATCTGGAGGAGAATAGAAAGTTAGTGGCAATGGATCCTTCCATTCTGGAGAGAACGATGACAACCAATTTCTTCGGAGCTTATCATGTGATTCGTTCCTTTATACCCCTTATGGAAAAACAAAGATATGGAAGAATTATTAGTGTTTCCTCAGAATATGGGGCGATGAACGAATTGTCACATCCAGGAGTAGGAGCTTATAAGTTGTCTAAATTTGCCTTAAATGGATTAACACGATTGGTAGCTGCCGAAATCAATGGTGATATCAAAATAAATGCAGTCGATCCGGGATGGGTGAGCTCAGATATGGGTGGACCATCTGTACCAAGAACACCAAAGCAAGCAGCTGAGTCTATCCTTTGGTTAGCTACTGTTGGATCTGAAGGACCAAATGGGGGATTCTTCAGAGATGGAAAACACATCGAATGGTAATAATACTGAGCAATTGGTATAAGGCTTAACGACATGAGGAGCAGAATAGAATGAAGAAAATCCTTTCAGTATTTTTTATTCTTGCTGTTATTTTTACTTTTGCAGGATGCAGTAATACTGCAGCAAACAATAGGAGTATATCATCTGAAACATCTGATGTTTCTAAAAACTATTCAACAGTTGAACATAACAAAAGCCAAACAGTTTGCGCGAAGGAGACAACAACAATGAAAAATACGATAGACATCATAGTTGGAAATAAGACATTCACGGCGACTATTGCGGATAACGATACAGCTAAAGCGCTTGTTAAACAGCTACCGCAAACAGTGGATATGTCTGATCTTAATGGAAATGAAAAATATAATAATTTGTCAGTAAATCTTCGGGCAGATTCGTCAACCTATCCAGGTAAGATCAATGTAGGTGATTTAATGCTCTATGGTAACAACTGTCTTGTTCTTTTCTACAAGACATTCAATACTTCCTACAGCTATGTAAAGCTCGGACACATAGACAACACCACAGGTCTTACTGATGCCTTAGGTTCAGGAAGTGTGAAGGTTACATTTTCCGTCAGTGAATAACTTTAACATGTGCCAATAAAAACTCAGTTCATTATTTGTAACGCACTTGTTTTATAAGCAGGTGCGTTAATTATATGTAAGAAGTTACTTCTATTTACTTTTGGTAATTTAAATCACCAAATTTCCATAGAGATAATCGACAATTTTTATTGGCTTGTTGAGTAATCAACGATTCGCATTAATTTAACCATTGAAGGCACAGAGCTTTCGTACTAAATATTATTCATAGATTTCTCCCCAACAATCCCCCAGGTTGTTCAGCCAACACCTGTTACGGGATAGGCTTTTCATTCGTGAACCACCTTAGAAAGAAAGGAAGTGAAAAAATGATGCTTTTATTATTTATTATATTAATTGTATTATGTCTTATCATTTTATTGTTTTTAAACATACACCCAGTGTTCGGGGGGAATCCAAGCAAAGAACAAAAAGAGGTATACAGTAAGTTTGACAATTATCTTGATGAAAAGTTTGTCAATCAGGTGCCGACAAGCTTGGATATGAGTTTATCTGATAAATTTTCCATGATAAAGGAATCTATTTTAGGTGGTGTAGACCGCACTCCTGCCAGTCAAATTCCTGTTTCCGAGATAAATTGGAACAAAATTAACAGTGAAGAAGATAGTTTAACTTGGTTTGGGCATTCTGCTTTTTTACTGAGTATTGATAACAAAAAGATCCTAGTGGACCCCATGCTAGGTCCTATTGCTTCGCCGGTTCCATTTGCAGGAAGCAAACGATATACGGAAGATTTATTGCATCTGATTGATGAAATGCCGCCTATCGATGCTGTTTTGATTACGCACGATCATTACGACCATCTTGACTATCCATCCATTTTAAAACTTAAAGGAAAGGTCGGTCATTTCTTTGTTCCTCACGGCGTTAGTAACCACTTAATTGGATGGGGAGTAGCAAAAGAAAACATTACCGAATTTAATTGGTGGGATGAAACGGAGTTCCAAGATTTAACCATTGCTTTGACTCCATCCCAACATTTCTCTGGAAGAGGTCCTTTTAATCGGGATACCACGCTTTGGGGTGGTTGGGTTATTCTTGGAAAAGATACACGTTTCTATACCAGCGGAGATGGTGGTTATAATACGCATTTTAAGGAAATTGGAAAAAAATACGGACCTTTTGATATCGCCTTGCTTGATGGTGGACAATATGACAAACGTTGGTCTTGGGTTCATATGACACCGGAAGAAGCTGTAGAGGCACACTTAGATGTAAAAGGGAAGAATATGATGTTAATTCATTGGGGCGCTTTTACCCTTGCTTATCATGGTTGGACAGAACCTATTGAACGAGCATTAATAGAGACAAAGAAAAAAGGTGTGAATCTAATTACTCCTAAAACTGGTGAAACTGTTCCAATAAATAAAGAGTTAACTGTACCTGTTTCATCATGGTGGAAAATGTAAGCTCCTTAAAATGGATTCAAGATAAAGTTGTTATTTAAAGGGAGAGTAATAGCTAATGACTAGACGAAACTTCATCAAAAGGCTTATCTTTTATGTGATCGCAGCAATTATGTCTATTTCTATATTCGGGATATTCCGCCGTACCAGCAGAGCAACGCTTCAACAAAGCATGGAGGATTCGGTGACGGTCACGTCGCAGACGGAGAAGTCGGAAAACTCAACTGTTGAGGTAACCGGACCGTTACTTTCCTTTTTCATTATTAGCGACTTGCATATCACATCGTACGACTTAAGTCCGTCCAACCATCTGCGAAAAGCGTTGGAAGATATCCAGACTTTCGGCGATCAAGCGAAGGCGATTATCATTACCGGTGACCTAACAGATTCGGGGTCAGCTGCTGATTATAGGGAATACAAAAATATCATGTCCCAATACAAGTTGCCACCTATATATGCGAATATGGGTAACCACGATTATTACAATGTCTGGATCGGAAAAGATGGCTGGAGTCAGGAATCATTCCCGAATGGCAAAACAGATGCAATGGCACGTGAGGCATTTACTACCTTATTTCAACAGGAAAAACCCTATCGTGATGTGCAGTTAAACGGGTTTCAATTCATCCTCCTGTCACAGGAGACGTATATTCAGGAAAAACCGGATGTCGGCGAAGGTGCATGGTATTCCGATGAACAAATGGACTGGTTCCGCAAAAAAATGATCGAAAACAATGACGGTAAGTCGGTGTTTGTTATGATCCACCAAGAGCTGCCCCCGATTGGCTCAGACGGAGGAAACCATACTTTGATCAAGGCAAAGCAGTTCCGCGAGATTTTGAAATCCTATCCAAATGTATTTGTATTCTCGGGGCATACCCATCAGGATTTTAAGACAAATACTCAGCACTATATTAAAGAATCGTTCCATTGGTTCAAGAATTCTTCAGTTGGCAGAGTGTTAAACAGTAGTTACTTGCATGTCAAAAAAGATGCTGCGCAAGGGTTATTCGTGGAGGTATATGCCGACAAGGTTATCCTACGCGGTCGCGAATTTAGTGATCGGACTTGGATCAACGAAGCAAATTGGACCGTGCCGCTTACTAAATAATGCTTATAGCCTTCGGATATACAGAATACGTGCCGAAAAATTTGGTGGACAATGGGGGGGATTGGAAAATTACCTAATTGGACCGTGACCATTTAAATTTTGTTGGACAAACTTTATTCGCAAATCGCTGATTTAGGAAACGCTTAGTAGCATTCGAATGAACCAGAGAAAATTTTAATGGAAAAATGATTCTTGTAACTTAAAAGAGCGAGCGCTTCCTAAATTTAGAAGCAGCTCGCTATTATCAATTAACCTTGGAATGTGTGCTGGTCCATGCCGATTGTAAAAATTCCATACGATTTGAGAGCTGTAAATAACTTGCCGGTTCCTTCTTTTCCATTTCCAAATCTGGTGATGGATGAAATGGGAAATGCGTACACGTTGTGTTTTCGTACAAAAGCAACATAATTTTTCGTGACTGCAAGATGTCCCTTTCCCTCATCTGGCGAATACGCGGCGGTAATAGCGTAAGGTGTTTCGATTAATTTTTACCTAACGCAAGCCGCGTAAGCGAGGCGGTAAAGCTAAGCAACGTGGTATCAGCAACGACCAGGTCTGCGTACTGGTAGCCCGAGACCGTCAAAAGATGACCTTTGAGCTACTTTTAAGAATCGACTACAAATTCCTATCCAACAATACTCCTGTTTGTTCTGCCATGGCACGAGGTGGTAAAGGCATTCCACTCCTGAACCACCATTCCACTGCCCCCACGACCGCTGCCCCAAAAAAACTGAAGAATCACATCTTCACTTAATCCTTTATTCTTTCCTTCGGTTACATCCACTTCAGTCTTATATTCTTGGACGACTAAATCAAGAAAGCGACTACGAAAATAAGCTGCGCTTTTAGTGCTTAACATTGTTGAAAAGAATAAATGATTGTTTGCAAAATATTCAAACCATACATAATTTCTTTCTTTAAAAGTCATTTCAGATTCGGATTGGCAGAGTTCTCGGAGATTGCTTATATGTTCTTCGATAATCTTATCAAGCAAGTCAAATTTATCCATGTAATGGAGATAGATCGTTCCTCTATTCACATTCGCCCTATCGGAAATATCACGAATTGTAATGTCATCGAAGCTTTTTCAGCCATTAGTTCAAGAACAGCCTTCTTTATCGCCTCTTGAGATTTGAGCACCCTTCTACCCACTTTAGTCATTCTGCAAGTCACCATTCCTATATAATCTGCAATTATCGATATTTTGTTGAGTAATCCACATATCGCATTGATTTGACTATTGCAAGCATTTTGTTTCCGTTTAGAATTATAAACGTGGGTTGATTAAACTATCAATGTTTATTATGCGTGAATCGGATGGATAATTATACCTGGGTTTAAGGAGGTAAGCATTCATGGATACATGGTCAAAAGACGAGCTGCGCAAGATAGCTGAAGCTGATGACCTGCACATCTCGCCATTACGTGAGGACGGTGTAACCTACGGAACCCCGACCTGGATTTGGTCCGTCGTAGTCAACGAATCCCTTTATGTACGAGCTTATTACGGGCAGAATTCCCGTTGGTACCAGGCAGCTATACGACAGAAGGCGGGGCGGATCACTGTAGCCGGTATGACGAAGGAAGTTACTTTCGAGTCAGCCGAGGGACAGATTAACGACATCATCGACAATGCGTACAGGGCGAAGTACAATAGCAGCCCATATCTCAACTCGATGATTAGCGCACGCTCCCGTTCCGCGACAGTTAAGGTCATTCCGCGCTGATAGAACATGTTCAGCAATCAACAAAGTTCATTCATTTAATGATTGATAAGGAGGAGTAATTAAATGGATTATACGAAACTTGGGAATACTGGCTTGGATGTGTCTCGGATTTGTCTTGGTTGTATGGGCTTCGGTGACGCAGAGAAGGGGCATCATCGATGGGTACTTGATGAGGAGCGCGCCCGTCCAATTATAAAGAATGCTTTGGAGCGTGGAATAAATTTTTTTGATACAGCGAATGTGTATGCTGACGGGACAAGCGAGGAAATAGTTGGGGCAGCTCTAAAGGACTATGCCAATCGCGATCAAATTGTTCTGGCTACCAAGGTTTATAACCGCATGCATCAAGGACCAAACGGCGCCGGACTTTCCCGCAAGGCGATCATGAGCGAAATTGATAAGAGCCTTAAGAGATTGAGAACTGACTACGTCGATTTGTATCAAATTCATCGTTGGGATTACAATACACCCATCGCGGAGACAATGGAAGCACTTCACGACGTCGTTAAGGCTGGGAAGGCACGATACATTGGCGCTTCAGCCATGTGGGCATGGCAGTTCCAAAAAGCGTTACATGTAGCTGAGAAAAACGGTTGGTCACGATTTGTATCCATGCAGAATCATTTAAATCTTATTTACCGTGAAGAGGAGCGGGAGATGCTGCCGCTTTGTAAGGAAGAAAAAATCGGGATCATTCCATATAGCCCATTGGCAGGAGGAAGATTGGCTCGGGAAGCAACAACTCATCGTGCCGAAACTGATCAAATTGCAAAACAAAAATATGATGCAACTGCAGAGATGGATCAATTGGTGGTAGATCGCGTTGCGAATCTCGCGGAGAAACATGGTGTTCGCCGCGTTCACATAGCACTTGCATGGCTTCTGCAAAAAGAACCGGTAACAGCTCCCATTGTAGGTGCTACAAAAATTTCTCATCTGGAAGATGCGGAAGCGGCTCTTTCAATTAAATTAACACCAGAGGAAATTGCATATTTGGAAGAACCGTATGTACCGCACCGAATCGTGGGTCACAATTAATTGTGATTGCTGTTTTTTTCGAATGAAATAACAACATAATGACATGGGGACCGCATCGCATGGCAAATGCGATCCTCGTTATCTTTATAAAGAAAGGCTGTTTAGTGATTAGCTACTGTTGATTTCGATAACCATTTCATGGGGTTTGTGTCATCCGGAATTACCTTATTGATAATTTCAAGGTAATGGTTTGCCTTGTCTTCCATATATTTGGCTCTTCGTTTCGCTTCCTCCAATTCAGCTAAGGCGGCAGCTTTATATTTCAAGATGATCTCGTAGCGTTGCTGAATGGTGGAATCGCCCTGTAAACACAAATCCACATACCTTTTTATCGCCTCCACTGACATACCACATTGTTTCAGGTATTTTACACCTGTAAGCCAATCTAAGGACGTGTCATCAAAAAGACGATTATTATTGATGTCGCGCTGCACATTTGGAACTAATCCCTTATCCGTATAGTAACGAATAGTGTGTTCGGTAAGATCAAGTAATTTAGCTACTTCTTTCACCGTATACATTGAAGCCCTCCTGAAAAAATATATAAATTCAATCGAACCACTTGACTTCGAGTTACTCGAAGGTGGTAATCTTATATTAGTTCAAGCGTTCTGAAATTACAAATTCCACATGTAAACATGAACGACTTAACACAGAACATTAATAATACGGAGGATTTTATATGCAAAAGGTAATTTTGAACAATGGTGTAGAGATGCCGATACTTGGCTTTGGTGTTTATCAGATTCCAGATGCAAATGAATGTGAACAAGCCGTTTACGATGCACTTATGGCTGGCTATCGTCTGATTGATACCGCCGCTGCTTATGTAAATGAAGAAGCGGTAGGCAGAGCCATCAGACGAAGCGAAGTCCCAAGAGAAGAAATATTTATTACAACAAAACTTTGGATTCAGGATGCCGGTTACGAGAGTGCAAAGAAAGCATTCGCAAAATCAATGGAAAGACTCCAATTGGATTATTTGGATTTATATTTAATTCATCAGCCATTTGGCGATGTGTATGGCTCCTGGCGCGCAATGGAGGAGTTGTATCGCGAAGGAAAGATCCAGGCAATTGGTGTAAGTAACTTCCAAATGGACCGTCTGATCGATTTGATCACTCATAATGAAGTAATACCTGCCGTAAATCAGGTTGAAACGCATCCTTTCTGCCAGCAAATCGAAAGCGCGGCATTTATGAAAGAGCACAACGTTCAGATCGAGTCTTGGGGTCCTTTTGCTGAAGGCAGAAATAACATGTTCCAAGACGAAATATTAGTATCCATCGCCGAAAAATACAACAAATCCGTGGCGCAGGTGGTTTTACGTTGGTTGACTCAAAGAGGAATTGTTGCCATTCCAAAGTCGGTTCATAAAGAACGGATCATCGAAAACTTCAATATCTTTGATTTTGATTTAAACCAAGAAGATTTGGCGTTAATTGCAAAGTTAGACACGAAAAAAAGCTTATTCTTATCCCATAACGACCCTGAAACTGTAAAGTCACTCGGTAACTGGAAATTTGACATTTAATTCTTTAAAATGCAACCTGCAAATCAAGAAACTGTTTCATCTCTCGGACACCCTTGCGGTGTCCGAGATTTTATTTCTAAATCAACACTTATTTATAATTTGTTTATTATTCAACGAACTGAATGCATTTGACCATTGCAATTATCCCGCTTTTACTTAAAATATAGACGTGTGTTGATTAAGCAATCAGGGTTTATTATATATCGCAACTGTTGTAAAAAGGTTGTCCCAAGGTTTCGAGGCAACTTCAATTTTTATACATTGTTTTTATATAAAAGGGGAGAATAAATGAGTAATACTTGGAAAATTTATATGCTCGCATTTATTAGTTTCTTTGTCACTACATCAGAGTATGTCATTGCCGGTATTCTGGATCAGATTGCTATATGGGCGCATATTTCGGTGTCGGCGGTTGGACAACTGATCACCATACATTATCTTGGCGCCAGATCGTCTCGCTGTTAATTCGCGACCAAGTGGGAGGATTTCAGGATTTAAGTCAACCATTAAGTTCACCACATTTAATGCGGTATCGTGTAAGCGATATATTCTTCTTACTCCGAAATAGCTATTTGATCGGTTAGCCCTTAATTTTTGAAGCCATAGGATACCTGATTAATCAGGTATAAATGCAAAGCAAAGTCCAAAACTTTGTCAAACTGCGTTGTAGTACCCATATATCCATGTATTCAAAAACTGAATACAGCGTGTAATTTGGCTCGCTCTAAGCTTAATTCAGGAAACATTAACATAATAATTGCCCTTGTGAGTCATGTTCCCATTCTGTTTATTTAATTATAATTACACTTGGGGGACGATAATCGAAGATAGCGATATTTAATTAGTGATAAATGTGACTGTAGTGTATATTAAAATCATTCATTATTGTTCAAGCACATGCTTTTATATTAAATAGGGGGTAGTTTTAGTGAAAAAAAACTTGATTATGATTACAGCGTGCTTTTTGACTATGCTATTATTTGCAGGAATAGCCAGCGCCCATGTGACGGTTCAACCAAATGTAACAACTCAAGGTACGTATGAAGTATTCACTCTACGAGTACCAACAGAGAAGGATGTACCAACAGTTAAGGTAGAGGTGAAAATTCCAGCGGAAGTAACGATCTCCCGCTTTGAACCGAAGCCAGATTGGAAGTACGATTTGACTAAAGATGCTACTGGAAAAATACAAGCATAGTATGGTCGGCAACAGGGAATGGGTTGTCCAGCACCGAGTTCGGCGATTTTAAAATGAATGGCAAAGTGGCAGATATCGCCACTCAAATTTCTTGGAAGGCATATCAAACATATAAGGATGGTAGTGTTGTTGAATGGGTGGGAGCGGAAGGATCGGATAAACCAGCTTCGATAACAAAGGTTAATCCCAAAACGGCAGCAACGCAATCTACTGGTCATGATACGGGAGCAGCGGCACCTGTGAAATCACACCAGCACTAGCTACCAACAATACTTCTACACTTCTATGTATCTATCCATCGCAGCATTAATCCTTGGTATCATTGCACTCCTTGTGTCACTGATGAAAAAGAAATCCTAAGCCATTTCTCGTGGCTTTTTTTATTTTCCGCAGTAATTACTTTTAAATCGTACGCATAAGTATGTTTTAAATTATTAAGGACCTATTATACTTCAAGTTTTTTATGAATAGGGGAAACCAATGTTGTTTTTATTCATAAGCTTATTTGGTGTCGCCGCTGTTACTTTCTATTGCATTTTGGTTACACATCGTAATCATCAAAAGATCACATGCATGAGTGGAATGATCATTGCTTTGACTGTTGGCATGATGACTGGTGTAACTCTAGGTGAGGACGGTGTTACCTACGGCACCCCGACCTGGATTTGGTCCGTCGTGGTCGGGACTCCCTTTATGTACGCGCTTATTACGGACAGAACTCCCGTTGGTACTGACAGAGCTATTCTACCTCCCATTGGAGTTGACTATAATCGAACAATCGTTTACCATTGTCTCATGAGACTAAAAGATGAAAATAAAAGCGAACGAATTTTTGAGGCGTCCATCGAGCTAATAAATGAATTGGGACTCGCCCATACTTCTATGTCGAAGATCGCAAAGAAAGCCAATGTATCTTCATCAACTATTTACGTTTATTTTGAAAATAAGGAGGATATGCTTAACAAGTTATATTTGAGCGTCAAACAGAAGATTAGTCAAGCGATGTTCACCGGTTTTGATGATTCGGCATCATTACAAACATCGTTTGAAATTGGTTTAAGAAAATATGCTAATTATATCTCGAATAATAAAGATTCCTTTCTGTTTATAGAACAATTTTCGAATTCACCTCTTATTCATAAAGTAGCACGTGATGAGGGAATTGAGTTATTTGGTCCGTTTCATCACTTGTTGGAAAAAGGGAAGAAACAGGGTGTTTTCAAACAAGTTGATAAGAATCTGCTCCTGATTTTCACTTTTGACCCGGTGATGAATTTTGCAAAACAACATTTTAATGGACTGGCTGAACTCAATGAGGATAATTTAAATAAAATTATCCAAATGAGTTGGGATGCTTTAAAAGCTTAATCAGAGGGAGGAAGAGTCTAAACAAATAGACCGATTTCCTCTGATATTCATCTCTTGACTTTAATCGAACGATCATTTATTATTAATCCAGTAATGAAAGAATGTTCGAGTATTCGCACCCCTTTTTTAAACGATTATTCGATTAATTGTATAGGCATTTGAGGAATTTAATGTATGTAGTGAATGAGGGTTCGGAAAGCTTTCAATCACGGAAAACCCTGATCTTTCCTTATTGGCAAAATCGCCTTTGCCTTTTTTAAGCCATCATAGGGCGACCACTTTCAAAAAAATTTATTGGGAGGATATAAAATGAATAAAAAGCTTATCGTCGTTGTTGGAGCAGGTCCTGGTATCGGAAATAATGTCGCAAAAAAATTTGGGGCTAATAACTTCCGTGTTGTGTTGGTCTCCCGTAATCAGGAAGAACTGAATCTATATGTAAATCAGCTGAATTCAGAAGGTATAGAAGCTTACGCCGTAGCGGCGGATGCAGCAAGCACGGCATCGCTAACAGAAGCTTTTGACCAAATCAAGAAAAACTACGGTACAACCGATGTGCTGGTGTACAACACTGCTGTTTTGAAAGACGGAAAACCAACTTCCCTGACGGCGGGATCCCTCATGTCACATTATCAGGTGGACGTTGCCGGTGCATTGCATTGCGCACTACAAGTTATCCAGGATCAAGTAGAACAAAAAACAGGAACCATCCTCTTCACAGGCGGCGGATTGGCGCTGTATCCTTCGGCAGACTACGCTGCTCTTTCCATAGGGAAAGCGGCGCTACGCAGCCTAGCCTTTACTCTAGCTGAAGAACTGAAGCCTCAAGGCATTTTTGCCGGAACTGTTACAATTGCTGGAGCTGTCGCTCCGGGCACTCATTTTGCGCCTGAGTTAATTGCAGAGAAATATTGGGAGCTGTATGAAAGACGCGAAGAGCACGAAATTGTATACAGCTAAAGCGCAGGCATTCTGATTCAATAAAATTCGTGTTATTTGAATATAAGAGCATAACAGACATTTTAATTCTAGGGTTTCTTTCACTTAAGGAGTTGTATGATGGCACATTATGCAGCAATCTTGCACATTGTTGATCCGGAAAAAAGGCAAGAGTTACGTCCAAAGCACCTGGATTTTTTGAACAAACTGCAGGAACAGGGGAAAATCTTTGCCAAGGGACCTTTTGTTGATGGGACCGGCGGTCTAGTCGTATACGTTGCTGATTCTTTGGAAGAGGCACAGGCTATGGTTGAAAAAGACCCGTATGTAGCGAAAAAAGCGCTCCGCTTGGAACTTCATGAGTGGAATATGCTATAAATCAGGGCTAATCCATAGGTAAAGCAGCGCTATGTCACAAGCGGTCTCTTATATCGGTATCACGGTTTAGAAGGCAACGTATATTGGGGTTGCGGCATTGACGTTGATATTATGACCTCATCTGTAAAAGCTTTGATTAGTGCGGTGAATCAAATGATCAATAATACCACTAAGGGAAACAAAAGTTGATTAACAACATGTAAAGGCAGTCGTCTTAAAAAGAACCGGCTGCCTTTACTGACCTGTCGCATTTATTATTATGCCGGGTATTTTCCGCGTGAAGTAGAACGGAAAAATATGTCAGCAGCTGTCCGGCGGAAAGCACGATCATCGTAAAAAGCAATGAAAAGCCTATATGTAGATTTACGCGTTACCACGTAAGTAAATAAGCCCAAGCAACGTTAACCGACGCTAAATCGATAAACGTTGTTTGGGCTTAATAATTAAAGATTCCTCTCTAACAAAATCCCCATTTGTTGTGCCATCACTTCAGGGGGGGCAGATATTCCATTCGTGATATACGATTCCATTATTCCAACGATAGCTGTTCCAAAAAATTTAAGAATCACATCTTTACTTAATCCTTTATTTTGTCCTTGGGTTATATCTACTTCATTTTCTAATTCTTCAATGACAAACTCAAGAAGACGACTACGAAAAGAAGGGGCTCCACTGCTTGCTAACATTGTCGAAAAGAAAGAATAATTACTTTTAAAGTATTCGAACATAATCAGATTTCCGTCTACAAAATCCAAATCTGATGTCGATTTGCAAATTCTCCTTAGTTCGTTTATGTGTTCTTCAATGAGCTTATCCAGCAGATCAAATTTATCGAGATAATGATGATAAATGGTTCTTCGACCGACGTTTGCTCTGTCAGAGATATCTTGAATCGTAATTTCATCAAATGTTTTTTCAGACATCAATTCAATAAAAGCGTTTTTGATCGCTTCTTGAGATTTAAGTATTCTTCTATCCACCATAGACATTCGAGTAGTCACCAAGCTTTCTAAAATTAATTGCACAATTTTGTTCAACTTGTGCAATAAGGCACAAATCGTGTTTTTTTGATTATTGCAGATACTGTGTACTCAAGTTATATTATACACAGATGTGCGATATTGCATCAACATGCAATTAATAAAGTGTCATCGAAAAGATTGGAGCTCTGATATGTCAGCGGGACGGATGTTAGTGCATTGACTAGGAGGAAGGTATGTAAAGTAGCTAACGCGCAGAGGATATGTTCCTTATATTTTGTAAAGTACCAATACGAGGAGCCAATTGATAAACACAAAAATTCATATGGCATGCGGAGATAAGGATATTCTGCTTTATCTACCCTGTCTGAAGCAGAATACCGTATTAATTGGTAAGGTAAAGTAGCAAGTGACGAGAGAAAATGTAATCAATCAGGAGGAAACAAACATAGGACAGATTATAAAAATGGAGCTCAACGGAATAGAATACACTGTCAAATTGAATGATAACAAGATTGCGGAAGAATTCGCACAATTGCTGCCTTTTGCAACCTCTGTGTCTGAATATAAGATGAGTCATTATTGGGGGTATATCCCTAAGAGGCTGTCAACTCCGAAAGAAATAAAAACCTCAAGACCGCTTAAAGGCAGTGTTTATTACGCAGATCATTTAACAGCAATTGCTGTTTATTATGATGATCCTGGTAGCATTGCACCCTATGTAATTTACCATCTGGGGGATGTTGTGGAGGATATGCTTGAATTAAAAAATGCCGATTATCAAATTAGGTTAAAGGTTAGTGAGTAACTTTTCAGTTTTAGTATTACAAAATAATAAGATTTAATAAGAGACATTCCATTGCGTTAAATTGCAATAAAATCAAAGTGATGCAAACGAAAGTGAGGAAACAACATTGAAAAAACACGGAATTGAAAATGGTACAGCCGTTACATTAACTGTTGGCGATGCTGTAATTCCTGCAACGTTGAATGATAATAAGGCAGCTCAGGATTTGATTTCCAGACTTCCTTATACAATTACTTTGCATCGTTATGAATATGATTATTGTGGTGTTATGGGTAATCCGCTGAAATATGATAAAAACGATGAACACAGTGGCTGGAGAAATGGAGATATTGATTTTGTTGTTGATGAGAACTACTTTAGTATCCTCTTTGATGGCGAAGAAGTTTCCGGAAGTTATAGCCATATGATCACCATAGGAAGGATAGACGGAGATTTAACTGTAATCAAGAGCCTTGGAAATACTATTAAGCTTACTGTAGCATTGGCTGTGTAGATTTATGAATGGATGGTGAAGAGCCTAAGATGAACAGAAAAGAATTGAGTGAACAGAAATTTAAACAGCTGTTTGGCACTGGGGTACCTGCCACATACGCTACCGACCCTGATCTTCAGGAAATCCTGAACTTTTTCATTTTTGGGGAAGTTATCTACCAGGGTAACTTTGACGATAAACAACGCGAGCTTATCACACTAGTGGTGCTTACCACCAACCAGACGTTGCCCCAGCTCAAGGCACATGTTCAAGCCGCGCTAAACGTCGGGCTGACGCCTGTAGAAATCAAAGAGGCTGTTTACCAGTGTGCACCATATATAGGATTTCCCAAAACGCTTAATGCCGTTAATGAAATTAATGAGGTTTTCAAATCCAACAATATTTCATTACCGCTCGAAAGCCAAAAGCATGTGGAAGATGAGAATCGTTTGGAGAAGGGACTTGCTGTACAGATGGAGATTTTTGGTGATGCCATTGCAGAAATGCGCGCAAGTGCTCCTGAAAACCAAAAACACATACAGGACTATCTTTCCGCTTTTTGTTTCGGAGACTTCTACACACGCGGCGGGCTTGATTTGAAAACACGGGAGTTACTGACACTCTGCATCGTAAGTAGCCTGGGTGGTGCTGAAGGT
Organism: Cronartium ribicola 11-2; assembly: GCA_000500245.1. Taxonomy (NCBI): domain Eukaryota; kingdom Fungi; phylum Basidiomycota; class Pucciniomycetes; order Pucciniales; family Coleosporiaceae; genus Cronartium; species Cronartium ribicola. The sequence goes on from KI570111.1 coordinate 443,168, forward strand.
CAAGTAAAGGCACATGTGCAGGGTAACAAAAATGTGGGCAATGACAAGGAAACATTGATCACCGCCATCACTCACTGCCTTCCATATATGGGTTTTCCGAGAACACTGAATGCATTGGCTTGCGTCAATGAAATCATTCCTGAAAATTAAGAAAGGGTGTTATAAAATGTCTAATATTCAAGATAAAGTTGTTGTCATTACAGGCGCCTCTAGCGGCATCGGAGAAGCGACTGCAAAAGAACTTGCATCCAAAGGTGCCAAATTGGTACTAGCCGCTCGTCGTGAAGAACGTTTAAAAGAATTGCAAGCAGAAATTCAGAACAACGGCGGACAAGCAATTTATAAAGTGACCGATGTAACTTCTCGCGGGCAGATGGAAGAACTAGCTGCCTATGCACTTAAGGAATTTGGAAAAATAGATGTATTAGTAAACAATGCTGGAATTATGCCACAAGCTTTTCTTGCTGAAAATAAGGTTGATGAGTGGGATCAAATGATTGATGTCAACATCAAAGGTGTTTTGTATGCCATCGCTGCTATCGTTCCAACTATGAGAGAACGCAAATCCGGTCATGTTATCAATCTTTCTTCGGTAGCTGGACATAACATCTACCCTGGTGGAACGGTTTACTGTGGTACCAAATTTGCAGTAAAAGCCATTTCTGAAGGTTTGCGCCAAGAAGAAGCGATGAGTGGCACCAATATCCGTGTTACCAATATTTCTCCTGGGGCTGTCAGCAGTGAATTATTAGAAACGACAACAGATCCGGCAATGAAAGCAGGCTTAAATGACTTTTATAAAATAGCAATAGATGCCGACAGCGTTGCTCGTGCCATCGCATTTGCCATTGAGCAACCATCAGATGTAGCCATTAATGAGATGATTGTACGTCCAACCGTTCAAGTTGGTTAATAAAATTTATTGGAGGAATTAAAATGACAAAACATGAAGAAGTAAAAAATGGCGTTATTTTCCCAGTGGGCGAGAAAAATGAAGCATATGCACAATATTTTGTGGGACAAAGTTATCTTAAATCATTAATTTCTGATCCTAAAGTGAGTGTTGGTGTTGGGAATGTGACCTTTGAACCGGGATGCCGAAACAACTGGCATATCCATCGTGATGGATTTCAACTTTTATTAGTAACTGGTGGCGAAGGTTGGTACCAAGAAGAGGGAAAACCTGCTCAATTCTTAAAAGCTGGCGATGTTATTGTCACTCACGATGGTGTGAAACACTGGCATGGTGCCGCAAAAGACAGCTGGTTTGAACACATTGCAATCACTGCAGGTACGCCGGAATGGTTAGAACCTGTTTCAGACGAAGTGTATGAAAATGCAGCAAAATAAATTGTAAAATATAAGATCATAAATGGCAAAACAAACAGAAGGACTAGATTTACTAGATTGCTGAAGTTTGATCGAGAAACGGTTGATACATTCCCTTTAACTGCCCCAACTATGTGAATTGGGGCAGTTATGTTTTTTTAATAAAAAATGTAACAACAGAAAGTTTACAAAAGGATGTGTCCATCCCTTATAACGATTTACCAGTTAGCCTTCCCCACAATATTTAACTAGGATAGCTAGAGGAAAATAGATTTAAAGAATAGATATTTGAGTGGAGGATTCAAAATATGCTTACTTCGATAGCAGAAGAAAAAAATATTAATAATACAATAACAATAACTAAGGCTATGACACTTCTATTAGCAATTGCCGGTGGAATATCGGTAGCAAATATATATTATAACCAACCCTTGCTTACAGAAATAGCAAAAACCTTTCATACAACGACTAGTTCTGTAGGATTAGTTGCTACTTTTACACAGTTAGGATACGCATTAGGAATATTTATGTTTGCAACCCTTGGAGATATCAAAGAAAAAAAGAAATTGATATTAACGTTAACTGGCTTGGTAACGGTATCCCTTCTAGGTGTGGCTACAGCACAAAATTTACTTTGGATGAACCTTGCCAGTTTTGCTGTTGGTTTATTTAGTGTCGTGCCACAAATTATTTCCCCTCTTGCTGCTCAGTTGGCTTCACCCAAAGAAAGAGGAAAGGTAGTAGGGACAGTCGTAAGTGGTCTTTTAATTGGGATTTTATTGTCTAGGACAGTATCTGGATTTGTTGGACAAGTAGCGGGGTGGAGAGCTATGTTCCTCGTTGCCGCTATACTAATGGTCATACTTGGGATCATACTGTATTACAAATTACCAATTACAAAATCAACCACAATCGAAAATTTTACTTATAAAGAATTACTTAAATCAGTTTTAACTATGCCACGCAAGTATCCTAGTTTAATGCTGATTTCTATTTCAGGAGCATTATTATTTTGTGCTTTCAGTGGATTTTGGACAACCATGATTTTCTTAGTAGGAAATCCGCCATATTCTATGCAGAGTGATCAAGCTGGACTATTTGGATTATTAGGTGTAGCTGGTGCTCTGGGTGCGAACATTATCGGGCGTTTAAGTGAAACAAAAATCGTCAAATTTATTGGTGTGATATGTATTGGAATCACTCTAATCTCGTATTTAATTTTTGGTTTGTTCAGTATGAATATTTGGGGAATGGTAATAGGCGTAATCTTATTAAGCTTAGGTGTTCAAAGTGCACAGGTATTTTACCAAATTAAACTTTATAGCCTAAGTGATGATGAAAGAAGCAGAATAAACACTGTTTTTGTGGTAAGCAATTTTATCGGCGCAGCTGCAGGATCGACATTAGGGGCTATGGCGTGGAACTATTATGGTTGGAACGGAGTATGTATTTTAGGAATAACTGCAGTTCTAATCGCTTTATGGACAAATTCGCGTTTAAAAAGTTAAATAACACGAAATTTGGTAATAGGGGCGAAAAGGTTGCCCTGTTTTCGATTGATTTGTATTATGCATTGAAAAATAATTATTAAATCAATATGGCAGAAAGAGGTTTAAATAATGAATAACAAATATACCAACTTATTTGAATCCTTTACATTTAAAAACGGAATCAATATTAAAAACAAAGTAGTTATGGCACCAATGACAACTTGGTCCAGTAACGAAGATTACACTATTTCAGATGAAGAAGTGAGATATTACAGAAGAAGAGTCAATGGAGTAGGACTTTTTATAACTGGCTGTACGCATGTGCAACCAAACGGTATATGCAATCACTGCAGGTACGTCGGAATGGTTGGAACCAGTAACGGATGAGGAATATAACAAAGTAAAATAATAATTGAGTTTTTTATATCAATCCTAGGCATTATGATGTGTTCCACGACTACTTTTATAGAAAGGAGTAATATCTTTGCAAAGACCATATATAATTTGCCACATGCTGACATCATTGGATGGGAAAATCATAGGGGAATATTTAGAAGAGGAAAGAACCCAATATTTTATTAATGAGTATGAAAGAATTCATGAACATTACGGATGCAAAGCATGGATGTGCGGCAGGATTACGATGGAGCAACACTTTACTTTCGGAAATAAATTAGATTTAATACAAGAAAACATTCCAGCTATTCTTAGAACTGATTACGTAGCGAAAACAGATGCTAAAACCTATGTAGTAGCAGTAGACCCTTCTGGAAAATTAGGATGGACAAAAAACTACATTGCAGATGATGATCGATTTGGAAATCATATTGTAGAAGTTCTTACAGAACAAGTACCGGATGCTTATTTAGCTCATCTAAAAAACATAGGTATTTCTTATATTTTCGGCGGAAAAGAACAATTAGATTTTACTGTAGTAGTGGAAAAGTTAAAAAAAATATTCTTAATCGATCAATTAATACTGGAAGGTGGGGGCTTTATAAATGGCTCCTTTTTAAATGAAGGTTTAATTGATGAGGTTAGCTTGGTATTAGTCCCAATAGCAGATGGTGCATCTAACTCTCTGACGCTATTTGAAACGAGTTCTCATCTACAAAAGACCAAACCAGTAAATTTCTCCTTAAAGAGCATAGAACAACTAGACGATGGCGGGCTATGGATCAAATATGTAACAAAACACGAATAACGTTGTAGGTTTATTATAAATAATAGATTGCGCAACCAAACAGAATGAATTCAAGTAATTTTTAATTAGAGAAAGCGGGATGCAGTATTACAGGAGGAGAAGGCGTGGTTCGAGAAAAAATTTGGACGAAAAATTTCATTTTGTTATGTTTAAGCAGCTTCTTCATGTTTTTCAACATATATATTCTGATGACCACATTTCCATTATATGTGAAAGACAACTTGAACGGAAATCAACAGCAGATGGGATTAGCCATAACAATCTATGTAATTGGAGTAATATTAATCAGACCCTTCGCTGGAAAATGGGTCGATCGATTCGGAGAAAAGAAAATGGCTATGGTCGGTCTGGTGATTTTTCTAATCGCCTGTGTATGCTATTTTGGCACCAAGGGAATTTTACTATTCTTGGTAATGCGACTCATTCACGGAGTGGGTTACGCTATAGCATCTACAGCTACGAGCACTGGTGCTTCCTTATTAATTACAGCTTCACGACAAGGGGAAGGCATGGGCTATTTCAGCATGTTTATGAGCATCGCAATGGTTATTGGACCTGCTTGCGGTCTTTATTTATGGAAAGACAAGAACATCACTTTATTGCTTGTGACCGTTTGTCTCATTGCTGCGCTTTCTCTCTTTTTTACGATGGGGATACGTTTACCTAAATCAAAGCAGGATAGTAAAAAAAACAGTAACAAGACTATGAAATGGGGTGATTTTATTGAGCCTAAGGCTTTGCCTATTTCTCTGGCGGGCTTTCTTCTTGCCATTTCTTATAGCTCGTTGGCAGGGTTTATTCCCTCTTTTACAGCTGAGATCCATCAATCTCAAGTCGCGGGTACTTTTTTTGTCGCGTTTGCAATCATGATTGTATTATTTCGACCACTTGTTGGAAAAGTATTTGATAAATATAGCGAAAATTATTTATATTATCCTGGAATTTTGTTATTTGCAGCTGGTATGTTCCTGTTAAGTCAAGCGCACTCCGGAACAACCATTGTGGTAGCCGCGCTCGTTATGGGAGCAGGTTATGGGGCATTGTTTTCATGTTTACAAACACTTGCCATCATACTTTCCCCAGAACATCGTAGAGGAAGTGCAAATGGAACGTTTTTCTTGTTGTTTGATTTAGGGTATGGATTAGGCTCTTATTTCATGGGACTTATCACTTTTTTTACGGGCTACCGCATAATGTATGTTTCAGCAGGATTTATTGCCCTACTTTCGGTTGGCTTATACTATGGTCTGCATCACCGCATGCGTGGGAAGCAGACCATTCAAAATCAAAATGCCCATATTGCCTAACCCTCTCTAACTTTCTAAACAGATAAAAGCAGACCTATTAAAGTGTCTGCTTTTATTTGTTTAGAACATATTTAACAAAACTTGGTGTTCGCATAAGTCCGTTCCGGGTCCAGCATTGAAATTTCTCGCGGCATAAAATTTTCGGTTCAAGATAAAGTCAGGCTTATATTGCGCATGGTATTGATCTGACGTGTCGTATTTATACGGTTGTTCATAGGTGTAGCGAACACCGTTTAGGTATAAGAAGTTGGCGAGCAACACTTCCTCAAACACGGCGATACAATGTTATGTAATCTTGCTTTGTTTTTTGATATTGGTTTTGAAAACGTAAATAGTTTGGGTGACGATATATAATATCTTTTCGTTTCAATAAATAACCCGGCTTTACAATTCCCGGCATCGTTTCGGGTTGATTACTTTCTAAAAAATGAATGAGTGTTTCGTCAAATTGCGTTTGTATTTCGGTGATTTTACGAATTGGAATGTATGTTGTGGGATCTCCAAGCCGATCAATTAAAGTTTGCGTTAGCACTATAAACGGTGTTGTGTGTTGAAGTTTTCTTTCAAGTTTATTGAGATAACGTGTTGTACGCAAATAATATAGTTTTTTCAATATACGCTGAATCACCGGCTGTCCCCTTCCTGTCGAGCTTGATTGAGATAATTCTTTTCAAGTATAACGAGTTTTGTGATCATATTGAAGCGTAAAACTTTTTGATTGCCTCTATGGCGTAGGTCTTGATACATTGTTCCTAACGGAAGCATTGTTTACCTGTCGCCAGGTTAACGGTGCTTTTTTCTATTTTCAAGGGAGATGACGATGATGAATAAAAGAATTTGGGCGTTAAAGGATGCGCGCTTGCAATTAATCCCGTCGGGTTAAATAAAATGTGTTACATTAATAGACTTTAAAGACAAACATTTTTTATGGGATATTGAAGAAATTACAGAAGAAGATGCACTAAATAGAATAGAAGTTATTGGTTGACCGATGGCAAACTTTTGTGTTAAGTGTGGTAAAAAGGTTTAATTGATGTGCCATTGAAAAATTAAACGGTAAAAAATTTACCTGGAAAAAATTACATAATTGTTTACCGAGCGCCTTATGACGGGCGCTTTTTTTTGTTTATTCTTTTTGGAATATTGTCAATTCCAAAACATTGAAAATCCTGGTCAATAATGTAGGTATGATTTTCTTTTCACAATTGTTTTAAAAATCGTGTATGCACCGGATTTTCCTGAACATACTCAGAAAATGAGAGGGGGCAGCGGAGTAAGGAGGTGATAGCTGTTGAGGATTATCAATATCCGTCCGGGATCGACGTTTTACTTTGACAATCGCGAATTTAACGTAGTGAGCGAGCTTCAAGGTGAACAATTTGTCATCAAAGACAAACGCTTTGAAGTTGAAAGGCTTATTTCTGTTAACGAGTTCCTTATGCATTATCACGATGGGGATCTGATAATAGAAAAAAACTGCGCGCATGAAGAAAACATCTATTTTGTATTCGAATAATCGGGAAAATTACATGGAGGGTTGAAGATGGAAAACGAAAAGCTAAAGCAATTTCTAGAAACGAATGTTGTTCATTCGCAGATGCAGAAAGTATTAAAGTTGATGGAGATGAATCACCGCGGTGCGATGAATGATAAGTCTCCGGCTTGTCTGCTAATAATCGGTCCAACAGGTGTAGGCAAGACAACGACAGTGAATCAGTACCAACGACATTGCCTGGAAGAGGAGTCGTTACACACTGTTCTAACATTGGCTCTTCCATTGCCCACGTCTATTTCTTCAATTGTGGAAACGATGCTCGGTAGAATCGGAGACCCCTATCCGAGCAAAGGTAGCCTTTCAATGAAGATCGAACGCTTGAAAATCAGGATTAAGCATGCCGGCGTACAAATGATCATCTTAGATGATTTCGAGCGTATTGTAGGTCCGGGCAACGGAAAAGTAAACCATGAGGTTCTTGAATGGATAAGAAACTTCATCGAACAAATCCAAATACCGGTTGTAGCATTTGGAACCGAGAATTCATTGGCAATTGAATCTAACGCTCATTTGAATCGAAGATTTTCAATACGTTTTGAGATGGAACCAATCGGATTGGAGGAGTTCAAGGATGTGTTGTCACAATTGGAGGACAGCCTCCCCTTTGAAGAGTCGTCAAGATTGGTTGAATTGGCGGCGCCTTTGTTCTTGGCGACGCATGGGGTCATGAGTTCGCTTATCAATCTGCTTAAATTAGCAGCTTGTATCGGAATTGAAGAAGGGAATAAACGCATTGAATATGCAAATGTATGCGATGCATTCGACCTGCTAAATTTTCGCCCAACTGAGGTGGAAAATCCATTTCACCAAGCATCCGGTTTGTAATAACAATTTTAGCAGGGATGAGAGACGTTTGATCATCCCTGCTTTTTAAAAAAAGGATAGCCATGTTAAAAGAAAACGATAGGAAAAGCCATTGGATACAAGTTGACTTCCCACCGTTACGGAAATCACGCTTCAAAGCTTAGCTAACGGGCAGTTATGCAAAAGGTATTTCGAAAACGGGAGATAGGAAAAAGTGCGGACAAGGGACCTCAGTTGGTAAGGCAGAGTGGTCAGATACGAGAGAAGAGCAGTATCGAAAAGATTGCCAAAATACAAGGCGCATGCGATCCGATTTTCTGTACAATGCTGCTTCGTCATGAAACGGGCTCTTGGCGGTTCTAGAAAACATGGACCAACAAAAAAGAAATGAATCAAAAACGATTCATTTCTTTTTTGTTGGTGTAACAAGCGGTAGCGCGACCAGGCAAGCTTGGGCTCTATAACAAGATTATGGATCTGAGTCCGTATCGCGTAGTTCATTGTTGATTTCTTTCCCCAAAAAACTCATTTTGCGATTCGCTCTCAGTTTTTTCGGTTTAACGGGAACGCTGATAGCAATGCGTTCCCGTTATATTTGATATTTTTTTTTGGTACAAACTGCCAAGAACAAGAGCATCCGCTGTTTTGGTTAAGAACAACTATCTATAATTTGGGTGTGGAAATTATGGCTGATTCACGCTTGATCATCTCAAAAAGGAGGAGGTGAGCTTAAATATTACTAAATATAATAGATGTTTGGGGAATAGATAGGGAAGTTGATGGAACAATCAGAATTACTGCAATCGTTGATACGGACCTCGAAGCCAACTGTATCGTATCCGATGTTGAATTTGATTACAGCAGCGGACGCTTACCTAAAATCATATCGATCTTTATTTATAATAACAAAAAAGTATCTATTCATGGACTCAAATTTAGGAGCAGATCCCAGAGAGAGGCTTTCAGAGATCAGTTACTGAATCATTCAAAGTTAAGATTACGTTTATTACTTATTTAAAGCCATCAGCTACTCAAGAGGAACTGTTTGATCTGGAGAATAGCTTCATTTCATTTAATAAATTTACCTCCCGTAATTTCGGGAGGTTTTATTTTTTCTTAATCATCACCCGTTTGGTTAACGTTACAGAAGGAATAGTAGGTATAGTGATTTGGTCTTTTTGGATTCGATTTAAATAAAATATAGTTCTATTTTTCTAAAGGGTTCATAAAATAGGTACGAAAGGATGATAAACATGTCTATTCCAAATAGAAGACTAGATGCAAAACAAATGAAGCAAATGACCGTCATCTACAGAGAAAGAAACAGCCATGACAAAGCACACATTACGATAAGTGGCACAGTAGAAGAAATTGACGCCAAATTATTCGAGTCAAATAAAGATGCGGTCGACGTATTGTCGATGGAAATCAATTGACAAACCGCGATACTGAGTTTTTATTGGGGCTGGCAAAAATTTGCTATAGAATACAGTTAATTGGCTTAAAATCAAAACGACTGCAACTATATGCATTGTTAATGCCGGGCAAATGAGTGCGTATATTGATGAATTGCGGAAGCCGCAAATGGATTTTAGAGGTACAAAAATGAAAACAAAAAAGATAATAAGATAAAAGCACAGGATCTCTTGATTTCCTGGCGGACCCTAAAGGGTCCATTTTTTATTTTCATCTCACTTTTAACAAAATGGGAGAAAAAATGAGGAGTTATACTTTATATCATATTCTGACTGAAGCAAAAAACGGCAATCATCATGCTTTTAAATAACCACATTACGAAGTTGCTGCGTATCGATGAACTTGCCCTCGCCAAGTAGACAGCTTAAATAAAACCTCGTAATGAACATTCTTAGTCGGTATTGCATTGGGTGTGAATGCATTGGACCTATGTAAACCCAATCCGAGTAAGATCGGATCGGGCTAATCATCATTTTGCTGTTTCTTTCATCTCAAATCTCACAACAAAACCTTTTTGATTGGAAGTACGCTTATAGATGTTATACCCATATTGGCTATTCGTTGACTGTGTAAGTCCTATCCAATGGCGCTCACAATCAGGTAGAAAAGCTACATCTTCTGGAGTTTCACATTCAAATAGGCAAACAAATTTGAATTTATCCTCTCCATACGTGTTCCAATCTTTTTGTAAACATTGATTCTTATGCCTATTTGCTCTAAGCAGACTCCAGTTTACTGCTTTTCGCGAATAGAGCTCTCCGGTGCCAATAAAAACCTTTTTATTGACCAGATTCAAAATCGCAAATACGCCAATCTTAGATTTAGTCTTTGGAACGAATGGAACTACATTTGTTTTTATATCTTATCACCTCAGTTATCAATATATGCAGTTTACGCAAAGATAGAACACTCAAAATACATGATTTATGCGATAGTCGTCAATAATCATTGATTAGGAGGGAACTATGAAAAGGATTCCAGCTATTCTAAAAGGAGAAAGTTTAGCAAGCTATTGCCAACGATTCGCACGAGAAAATTCTCACATTTCAGCAGATGTAATGTTAGACGATCTGTCCATTTCACGGGCAGATTTAAATAACAATAAGTTTGAACCGAATGCTGTTGAGAATTTGGTAAAGTTAACAAATCATAATTTCAATCAATTAAATCGTATGAGCAGTTCTTATCATAAAAATACTTGGGGGGAGGCAGTATTCAAACAGCTTGTATATAACAATGGGGCAAAATTTTGTCCTTTGTGTATTAGAGATGAGCCTCATCAGAAACTTCTTTGGACATTCTATCCAATAATCATGTGTATGGATCATGATGTGTTTCTGGTGGATAAGTGCAAGATATGCTATAAAAAAGTGACACTAAACTCTGTTATCGATGGCATCTGCAATCATTGTTTCAGTATATTTGAAATAGAGAATCCACGAAAAATAGATCGTGAAAGTATTCTCTATAAATCACAACTCGACATCTGGCAGCAGATAATTGAAGGGAAATCGCAGCATTCAACGTATTCAACTTTAACATTTCCACAATATGTTATATTGGCGTACCATAGCATGTTTCTTTTGCAAGGGCTAGAATGCGCCACAGACAGCAGAAAAGCAATTGAAATCTTCTATAATAAACATGGGCAGATAAAAAGTAGCGAAAAAGGAGCAATTGCCTTTGCTAATGTTTATTGGATGTATGATTGCTTTCCTAATAATTTTTATACTGTATTAAATCGCTTTCAATCCAAAGCACCCTCAATAAAATACACGCAAAAGCCAATATTTGAAAAAATATTAGACAGACCAGAATTTGCATTTGTAAAAAATGCGTATGATCAATATTGGTTGGATCAGATTGATCAAGGTAATATACGAAAAGTGTTCTCTATTTTTAAAAGGGATCCAGAACTATTAAAGAAGAGAACCTTTCTCTCCAAAGAAGAGGTTAGGAATGAATATGGGTTTACCTACCAGACGATAGATAATTTGTGCGGGATAAATGGAATAAAAGCCGTCGAAATAAGGAAGAAAAAAATAAGTCATTTTCGAATAGAAAAAAAATCATTGATTCGTGCAACGAAAATCATGGATAAATTTATTACACGAAAAGAAGCTGCTGTTTTTCTGGGAATACAGAGAGACTCAATACCGAAACTCATTTTGCACGGTTTTCTTTCCCCTAAAAAGTCCCCTACAGGAAAAATACTTATACAACGAAAGGAGGTAGAAATGTTACGCTCACGTTGCCGTGGAGACTACATGGGTAATTCTCTAGGTTCATCAAAAATATCATTTCATGATGTCTTACGTAAGTACAATCATTGCGGACTCACGCTCGTAAAGTTAATCGACTTTACTTTGAAAATGATTAAAAAGCCTGTATGTAATAAGATACCGGGTACTTTGGCAGACCTTTATTATGACGAAAGTGATGTTCTCTCTTGTATTGGACAGTTAAATGAAGAAAAGAGAGAGTATGTTGGTTATTACATGTCGGATCTCAAATCCATCTTAAACCTAGGTGAAAAAACCATTCATGCTATGGCTGAAATGAAGATTTTGCTGCCGGACCATGTCGTCACTTTGAAGGACGGTCGTAAGCATTCTTTTTATGACAAAAAGAAAGTTGATGATTTTAAACAGAACCATCTGACAATAAAAGTCGCCTCGAAGCGCTTTAATATTTCCGAAGTTACTATTAGAAGGTGGTTTAAAAACGGAAAACTGACAGATCAAATGAAAGGGATATCAAAGAGTAAGCTAATCAATATAGATCAACTAAAAAAAATGATTATTTGAGATTGGTTTTTTTCAATCTCTTTTTTATTGGAGATTAAATTTTCCTATTTTAATTTAAAGGGTCATCTCTTTTCCAATATAATTCCGGGGTAAAATCCTGGCGTTATTCTATTAAAATTATTTAAAAGATATTGTTTAAACTACAGAAAAATTTCCAATGCTTTATATTAGAGGTGAATATGTTGAAAAATGAAAATATTGAGATCGATGGTTATATTGAAAATGAATCGCAAGTTCATCCTATTCATAAAATCCGACGGGAAAATTCCTGTGGGGGTATGAAGGAATGGATTTGTGTCGAGGAGGATGTGTTCAAAAAAGTGGTATCAGCGCGGGTTGTGGAGAAACGTAAGGAACCAGACCACCATATCACGGAATTTAAACACAGAAAACAAGATGCTTCGATTAGAAAGAAAATTGCGGATAATTTAAATCGAGCCATAACAAGGCGAACGAAGAAGCGAGGGAGTAAAACAGCTTTATTAGAAAAGATAGCTGATTATTACGGGTATGAAGGAGAAAATAAGTTGAGGTCTGTTCATAACGGACTTTCTTCAAATACGTCTTTAAGCGCGGAAGATATATTGAACTTGGAAAAAGACTTTAATATCCATCGCGATGAGATACTAGGTGATATAATATCATCAGATGAGAAAAAGGGACTGAGTAACAATCGCGCTTTTCAAAGATTTCATGAATTAATAAAAAAAAATCCACAGGATGGCAAGGAAATTGTAGACATCTTGAATGAGATTTATGCTCAATTAAAAAGTAGAGATGATGGGTCATTAGGTTTATCGCAGGCTTGTAATGAGATAAAGAAAAAATTAACAGAAAAAACGTAAGATAAACAAATAAAATCCCATATGGAATACATTTACATAAACCGGTACCTTCTCTTTCATAGCCCTCAATAACAAACCCGCACTTTTCGTAGCAATGGATCGCACGTTGGTTATAGGATAGTATCCGCAGATCAACACGATGTAGATTTAATATCTCAAACCCATATTGTAACACGAGTTGTGTCATTTCTGTTCCGAGTCCTTGACCCCATAACGACGAGTCAAATATCCCCGTTGCATATCTTGCTCTGCGGTCGGTTTCATCAATTGTAATCCTTGCGGCAGCGATGCAACGTCCTTCATATTGGACGGACCAGCAGTATTTACGCGAAATGATATCTTAATAAAACGCTTCTGCATCCTCCATTGTGAAGGGCTTTATAGACCGTGTGTCACCGCCGTATATACGAGCTATTTCCTTTGTCCGTCCGCATGCAAGGCGATCTTACTTGTCTTGTTCGATGGGTTTTCGCAGAATGATGCGTTTTCCGTAAATGTTTGGCGATTAATTCATAAACTAGAGCCCTCCCCCAATAGCTCAACATTAAGTCTATGGAGTCTGGCATTCGTATCCTTCACAGAAAACAGGCATAAGGACACCAACATGTTCTTCTTATTCGATGCTGTGTTCTCATACTCTTTGCTGTCGATAAAGTCGAACCACGCAGGTAATGCTCCAAATATTTGGTTGCCACCTTGTTGAAGCGATCCATCCATTTCTTCAGACGGCTATGGTAGCTGTTGACGTTTTGGATATGGTAAACGCCTTTCACGCGCTGTTTCCCATCGAAATTGAAACGGTAATGTGCCAAACCCTTTTGATTGGCATAGGAGCTGAACGCACGCCAGGAATCCGTGCAAAGCACGTTGGAATTCGAAAGGTGAGAGCCGATTGCTTCATCCAGCTTCGTTGTTCGGATGCGTCCACTCCAAGAACGCCTGAGAAGGTCATTTTCTGACGATCTCGGGCGACCAATACACTGACTTGGTCGTTGCTGATGCCACGGTGCTTCGCTTTTCCGCCGCGCTTGCGCGGCTTATGTTCGGTAAGGTTCCGCCTGCTCATTTCAGAGTACAGGAAGTAGGTCTCGTCCATTTCGACATACCTTGAAATGATTCGGTTGAAATCTGTTTAAGCGCAGCGAGAATCTTGTGGCGCCAGTAAAACAGAGTCACGACTTACAGCGATAACGCTAGCGCTTGAACGTTCCCCCACGTGTTTTAATTGTGTACTTTTCGAAACGAACGACGCTATGGCTATGACAATACGGGCAAAACAGCCTGTCTTTATGCTTTTGCTCTTAAATTTCATCAATCACTCGCGTAGGAGCTGCCGCACCCTTGGTTTCCGACTTCAAGAAGCGATTAAGCTGCTGCTTATCCCGATTGTATAAACCTTTAGCAGGTTCAATCAGTTCCTTCAAATCCATAGGGTATCAACTCCGAGCAAATGATTACACTTATTATAGAACAAATGTTTGTAATGTTTAAATGGAAACCTAACGATCGGCAATGTGGTACGAACCGGTATACAGGACCGTACGCGTACGGTGGCACGGAGAATGGGGACCTGGCGATTCCTTCTTACCTAATTTCACCAGTGATGCACATTCCATTGATTTAAAAAGGTCTCAAAGAGTTGCTTAGTACCGTTTCGTTAAAATGAAATCACTATTTAATAAGATGAATCCTGCGCTGAAGGAAAAAGGCATAAGAGTCGTAAAGAACCCATGCGATTGCGCTGCCACACGCGCTGCACTCAACATCTACGACTTCGCTGATTCGCTCCTGCTAGTGTCAAAAACCATCTGTGAGTCCGCCACATTGCGTGGGTGGTTTCAATTATTATGCGCCCCGGTCGTCAACTACAATAGATCATATTACCCGCATAAGTGCCGCCGGTTGCGTTTGAGAAATAGCATTATCTCTGGCAAAGCAACCTCCCCATTCACTCAAAGGGTCTACGCACCAGCACCTCTCCGGCTCTAGGTGAAATTAAGAACGCCCGCCTGCCTTCATTAATAAAAAAAAGAGTAGTGCTTAAAAGCAAAAGGTGTAATTTTTTTACACTGTTCAAAAAAATTTTCCGCCAATAAACGCCCACAGTTCAGGCGTTTTTTTTATTTCTTATTATTTAAGTATCATTGTCAATTCAAAACCCTTGAAAATACTGGGACATAATGTTGATGTCGGTTATTTTGGAGTTGTTATTTCAAAAGTCCGGTATTGTTCACGAAAACTCGGTTCATAATCAGGAAGGAGCGAGACCAATTGTTTTCACTGTAACCCCGATTGCCGGAGAAAGCTTGTACAGCTATCTCTTTCGTACCGCAATCAACAATGGCTTAACCAACGTTTATCAGTTGTTCAATTATGTATCGAGCGGTATGCGTGGCACGGTTGAGCGTGACAACCTTAATTACATGAAGGCTATTGACATCCACCAGCAAATAAACGCGTTCGCACGCGAGATTGGTGTAAGTCTCGAAGAACTGGTCTTAAACCAATATGACCCTATCTTCTTTGATAAAACACCTAATAAGCGTGATCTAGAGCTTGTGTTTTATCAGAAGAAAGCGAAATATTGCTCGCTTTGCCTACAGGAAAATCATTATCACCGGCTCTTGTGGGATGTTGCTGGCATAACGGTATGCTTAAAGCACGAACAGTCGCTCATTGAAAACTGCATATGCTGTGGAAGAATGATCGCGCTCTCGGGTTTAATGATAGGCTATTGCGGTCGTTGCGGAACCGCTTATTCAGAGCAAAACGGAAATAAACCAATAAAGGAGGTGATTGATGCTCAAAAATCCATACAAAGCTTTGTAACTGGTGAAGTGAAAGAGATGATGTTGCCAAACGGCAATGCTCTTTCAACACGACAATTTTTTAGGGTGATGCATTTATTTGCGAAGCTTCTCGACCGCCTTGATGGGTCGCATCCCGTTTTTCGTACTTTAATTCAAGGCAAAGCCGCCAATTTCTTGTTACGAAGCGGTGGTAAACGTTCACTAGACATGATTACAGCTGAAGTAACTGCAGCTTTCGATATGTTGATAAACCCGCAGGCGCATTTTGCTAGCGTACTGGAGGATGTTGAGGAGTTGACGTCGTTCCCGAAGAAAAGATTTTGGGGTAAGCGCAAAACGATTCGAGAGATCATTAACATCTCCGCGCTGTCACAGCACCGAGAAGTGTTCGATAGCTACCTTAAAACGCTTACCTTCGTCTACCCAAGACGCAAAAACAAAATTGAAATCCCAGAGTCGGAATATCTAACACTTCGCGAGACGCTTGATTCTCTAAGAACCCGTTATAAATACCTGATGCCTCTAATTGAACTGGGACATTTAAATGCAAGCAGGCGCCCGCGACAGGTCAGAACTAACACGATGATCAAAAAAAGCGACCTGGAATTATGGGTAGAAAAATCGCAATCGCTACTCAGCGTAGATTCCGCATCGGAACGACTAAAACTTCATCGCAATCGAATTATTGAGCTAGCTCGGGCTGACTTAATAACCGCGTTCCGTGGGAAAACAGTCGATGGCTTCGCCAAATGGCTCTTTGAGCCTGATAGGGTGGAGGACTTTGTTCTTAAACTATTTTCCACTTCCCAGGAAATTGTTAAGCCCAACAGAAAGTGGTGCCGTTTCGATCAAGCATTGCTTTCCTTACGAAATAGCGGATACAACCTAGTGAATTTCGTTCGAAAACTCCTAGAAGGTGGGATTATTACCGCTGCTATTAAAGGAGAGCGTACTTTTAAATCGCTTTACATTCTTGCAACTGAGGTTACAAAACTCATTGATGAAGCTCGTTTAAGGCGAATTGAAGAGGTCGGTTATACGGTTACCGAAGTTGCTCTTATGTGCCATGTCAATTTACGTAAAGTACGTAACTGGATCAAAAAGGGCGAACTACATGTCTCTCATAGCAAACGAAAGGGTAAAACAACTGTACAATTCGTCGCTAAGCATGAAGTAGAAGAGTTCTTGTTGTCAAAAAAATAAAAGGAGGAATTTGACAATGGAAGTAGCAATGGAAGTTGATTTAGGTGTTGGTGTGCAATTTATGCTCGGCGAGGACCTCTGCCAAATCACGAAAGAGCTAATAGTCGATCAATACCAGGTCACCAATTTAACGAAAGACCGAACATTCAAAAGCAGCCGAAGTGAAGTTATTGAACTCCACGAAAAAGGTATGCTTATCTTTTTGGCATCCGGACCTTCACTTGGTGCGCCGACCCAAGCTTGGATTGATGAACGTCAAACGGCTGATTTCTCCATGCTAGATGACAAATATAAGCAAGAGGCGGAAAAAAGATTTAAGATGATCAAACCACTTCTTAACATCAATCGTCAAAAGATGGAGCCCTCTCTTAAAAAACGATCGGAGGAACTGAATGAAGTCGTTTCCCCAAGTACATTGCGCCGCTGGTTTAACGCCTATGTTGCAAGCTCGGGCGATATAATATCGCTCGTACCCAGCTATCTCGGTACAACACGCGCGCGGCTGCCTCGGGAATTGGAAGAGATTATTCATGACACTATTACCAAGAATAAAAAAGAGGAGTCGACAGTGAAATCCCTCACCAAAAAAGTCGAAAACAAGATAAACGAAATCAATTCCCGTCGAACCGCTATTGACCAAATAAAGGTGCCAAGTAACTCCACCATTCGAAGGCGCATTTTACAGTTGGATCCTTTCGAAAGGGCAAAGAATTCGTCTGGTTATAAACATGCCTTTGATACCGAAGGGATGGTCACGCTTCGTGGAAATCCCAAAATACCATTGGAACGGGTGGAGGCGGATCATACCAAACTCGATTTAATCGTAGTTGATGATACAACCCGACTGCCAATAGGAAGACCGTGGATCACCGTATTAATCGATTGTGCTACCGGTTACATCTTGGGTGTGCACATTGGTTTCGACCCTCCATCGTATGTCTCGGTCATGCAAGCGCTAAAGCATTCCTTTCAGACGAAAAGTTATATAAAGGAAAAATATCCGGAAATGGGCGAGTGGCTTGCGTATGGCAAACCAAAGCTGCTTGTAGTAGATAACGGGAAGGAATTTCGAAGCAAATCATTAAAAGATGCATGCCTTCAGATGGGAATAGACCTGTATTATTGTCCGCCCAAAAAAGCATGGTACAAAGGAAAGGTAGAACGCTTTTTCCGAACGCTTAATACAGGATTGATACACGAAATGCCCGGAACAACGTTCTCGAATGTAGTGAAGAAAAGGCAAAAAGATTACAATTCTGGGAAGAATGCCGTAATTGGGTATGAGGCGTTCATTAAAATATTCCATGAATGGATTATTAATGAATATGCCAAAGAATGGCATTCGGGAGTAAACGGTAGACCGGCAGAGTTGTGGAACAATTACGTTAGAGAGCATGGGCATCCGTCGCTTGTTACAACGCCTCAATGGGAAATTATTTTGGGAAAACTCAAAAAGGGGCTGACGATCCAACGCACAGGCATACGCTATCAGTACCTATATTATCAATCAGAAGCGCTTCAGGACCTCAAAAAAAGAATAAAGAAAGGTACGACGCTAAAGACGGTGCACGTCGACATCAAATACGACCCGTCTGATATTTCCAAAATCCATGTTTACGACGAGAAAAACAAGACCTACATCGAGGTGCCCTGTATCGATCAGGTTTACTCAGAAAACCTCAGCGAATACACCCACAGGTGTTTTATTGGACAAATGGTTGAGGACAAAAAAGAAGTTAATTCCAAGGAACTGGCAGCCACTAAACAAAGAATCATGAACATGATTGAAGAGGAGTCGAAGAAAAAACCAAGCGCTGACAAAGAGCGAAAGAAAAACAACGGAATGGACAAGGTCGTCAGCTCAGAAGATCAAAAGAAGAAGCAGCTTAAACAACCGTCGCAGATTTTGGCAAACGTAGTTGGATTCCCTTCGCAAGAAGGAAAAAAATCAAAATGGGGGAATTACAATGCAAACAGAAAATAACGTTATGACGCAGGAGGAAAAGCTAAAGTTCATCGATGGGATGCGCATTATGCATCCCTCATTTCAAATTGCCCTTGAGCTTATCGAAGAAACTCATAAAGAGGGGCAGACAACAAATTTTCCGCCATCGCTTCTTATCTACGGACCGACCGGTGCTGGTAAAACAACCATAGCAGAAACGTATTTGATAAAACAAGTGGAGGAGGGGGCTAAATCAGTGGAAGGAATGGTAGCACCCAAATCGATCTTTTCGGTAAATATCCCAAGTCCTGCTACTACCGTTTCAGTAACCGAAAATTTACTCAAAAAACTTGGTGACCGCTACCATAAGAAAGGGACATCATCGCAAAAAAAGCAACGGTTGGTGGAGCTCATAGACAAAAATAAGATACAACTTATTATGGCGGATGAGTTCCAGCACTTTGTAGACCGAGACCGCCAGCAAGTCCTGCTTCGTGTTTCAGATTGGTTCAAAGATCTGCTCAACGAAGTCAAGATTCCGTTTGTTTTGTTTGGGCTTGAAGAAGCAAAAGATGTGCTCGATGTTAACCCACAACTCAGTCGGAGGGTTCCTACGCGATACGAACTAAAGCCCTTTGAACTAGACGAGCATTTCGTAACATTTTTGCAAGAAATTGATGAGCAGCTCATGACAGTGTTTGAGCGGCAGTCTCATTTATCCGACCCAGACGTATCGGAAAAAATGTATTACGCATCCAATGGATTCATGAGCTCGCTGATGTTGCTCGTCCGCCGCGCTGCGAAACTGGCAATTACGAAGCAAAGGGAGCGGGTGGAAATGATCGATTTTGCCGAAGCCTTCGCAAGGTATGGTCATTTAAATGAAGGGAAGTCAGCCAATCCGTTTTTAATGGATGACTTCAGCATAAAAGATTATACAGGGTAAAAACGAAAGCCGGCATCGGATGTGATGCTGGCTTTCTTATATTGACCAAAAGGTTGGAGGTGGTGGTAATAAATTAGAAAAAATTCATTTTTAACTTTGCATTCTGGCGATGGCTTACGGATCAAAGCCCGCAACCTTTTTCAGTTTTTAGGATGTATGAAATACGGTTATCAGCCTATGGGAACTATCGAAAACAGTTTTCAGCTTTTCAGAACGATCGGTATCGGTTTTCAACTTTTAGGAAGAAAAACAACCATTTTCATTTTCACAGAAAAAAACACATACGATTATCAACTTCTCAGAAAAGAGCCGCCAAACTTAATGAAACAGGTCCTTGATTTTACTGGTTTTTACCGGACTGTTTTTTCAAACTTTCGGAAGGATAACATTTATGCATAAAAATAAATAAACGTACAAAAAGAAGCGTGCATCTGATGATATTTCAGTTGCCAGCTTCTTTTTTTGAAAGGATAACAATGCAAAATACAAGGGTGCTTTTTGGTTTGATACGCCAGAGAAAAGCACGAATTATGTACAAAAGAACCTTATTTTATAAATACTGCTATACCTTCTATTTCTACAATGAAGATATACATTCGCAGGAGGTGAACTGAATTATTGGAAGGATCAAAATTTAAATAATCTGAGGAGGAATTTGTGAATGTTATTCAAAAAAATCTTACCCTTATCGATGATTTCAGTCTTGTTATTCTCTTTAATTGCTTTTATTAGCGATGCTTGGAACTGAACTATCCGGGCGACAATAATCAATTGGTAGGATATGCAATATTTAATCATATTTTCTACAAAAAAAAGCGACCAAGCGAATAAGTAACAAAATGCC